>ML677386.1:6961590-7064037 GCA_007922305.1 Dermatemys mawii | reverse complement strand
TTCTTTCTTTCTTTCTTTCTTTCTTTCTTTCTTTCTTTCTTTCTTTCTTTCTTTCTTTCTTTCGCATGTTATTGTCTCCAGCTAGCTTTGTTGAATTAAAACTTTGCAGTGCCTGCTTAATGAGTTCCATAACCAGGCGAAATAATGAGTAGAAGTCTTTTCCCCCCACCCTCCCTCCTTCTGGATTGCTTACCTCTTTACTATGTTTGTGCCCACCCTCCCCCTTTTTTTGCAAGGGGGAGGAAGAACTTTAGACTTATTTATTTGAATAAGAAAAAAAGTTTTTGCAGAGAAATCACGCGCGTGCCATAGATTAGATCTGGCCAGGGATAGGCTGCTGGGGAAGCATGTCTTAGCCCCGATTGGCTGCAAAGGGTTGGGGGTATTGTTGCAGTGGGGCAGCTGCTGGGAGAGAATAGACAATAGAGCAGCTGTCCTGCACTGGCACCCTGCACACCAGCTGTCCACTCTTATCTACACACACACTTTCTGGGGATATTAAGAGGTGGAGCTGTGTGCATAGAATTGGAAAAAAGGACTTCTGACCCTCACTGGGAAGGAAAGGGGGGTGAGGGGCTATAGGGAAGGGAGCAATTGTAAGTCCTCTTTTGTCTGTGTGCAACTGTATTAAGAAGAATGCTCATCCCTAGTGATAAGTAAAGTACCCAGTTACTAGGCAAGACCAATATTCTCCCAGCCTTCAGAGATTAACTCAGCTGCTATTAAGTAACTGAACTAGTGAAAGAGGGTTTCAAAACTGTATTTTCAGAAGGGATGTATTTGACCGTGGAGCTTATGTATCTATATATTTTATTTGTCTGCAGCAATTTGCTTGCCTGGATGTGATGAACAACATGGGTTTTGTGACAAACCTGGAGAATGCAAGTAAGTTTTCAGAGGTTTTTTCTTTTTGATCCATAATGTCAAATTGATGCTCTAGAGTTAGATAAGACATTTGTCAGCTGAGGGTTAGTTTAAGTGTTTTTCTTCATAGGAGATGGTAACCTGAGAAATCCAGATAATACTAGATCACAAGTATTAATCTTGAAGTCAAACATCAGTGTCATTAATATTAACTTAATGAGTTTACAGTATCATATGTAAGGTTAGCTTTTGTTATGATAGTAAACAAAATAAGTACCTAGAACAATAGCTCTGTTTTAAGGCAATGAAAGAGGTAGCTGGGACTGATGAAAGCTGATGCTACAGTTAGACTCAGTGACTTTCCCACATGAAGGATCACAGAAGGCTTTTTAGGAAACTTGATTCCTGGTTTTTGCTTCAGTGTGTTTGCAAAGTTTGAGATAGAATTTCTAACTGTTGGAAGTACAAATCTGACAGTCCTTTGTTTGTTTTTCAGATGTAGGGTTGGGTGGCAAGGGCGTTATTGTGATGAGTGCATCCGATACCCAGGATGCCTTCATGGTACCTGTCAACAACCGTGGCAATGCAACTGTCAGGAAGGGTGGGGTGGCCTTTTCTGTAACCAAGGTAAGTTCTCGATCATTGCGTATGATTGTCTTTTAGAAAATAACACCATTTTCTAGAGTACCCCTCATTCAAGTCATGCAACAGTTGCACTTTAGCACGTATCTTTATGGATCTGTTTCGCCTTTTACATTTTTTTCAGATCTTAATTACTGTACCCATCATAAGCCTTGCAAGAATGAGGCCACTTGCACCAACACCGGCCAGGGAAGCTACACTTGTTCTTGCCGTCCTGGGTACACGGGTTCCAACTGTGAGATTGAAATCAACGAATGTGATGCCAACCCCTGCAAGAATGGTGGAAGCTGCACAGTAAGTTAAAGGAGTTAATGATATTTTAAAAATCTGATCAACTAAAGACCATTTTACAGTCATTTTGATTTTTAAATTACTAAAGTTGAATAAAACTTTTCTTTTTGACAGGATCTTGAAAACAGCTATTCCTGTACCTGTCCACCTGGCTTCTATGGTAAAAACTGTGAGCTGAGTGCTATGACTTGCGCTGATGGCCCATGCTTCAATGGAGGGCGATGCACAGACAACCCTGATGGTGGATACAGCTGTCGTTGCCCATTGGGTTACTCTGGGTTTAACTGTGAAAAGAAAATTGATTTTTGCAGCTCCAGTCCTTGTGCTAATGGTAAGGCAAACTATATATCTGTATCTCTTAAAGGGACACTGTCATGTAATTGAGGGTTTGTATAAAAATAAAATTAAAAAGCATAGGCCAGGTCAATCCATTATTTTTAATCAGAACTCCCCAACGAGTTATGCCATTAGTTTTTATCTAGAACTCCTCCATTGACTAAACTGAGGAGTTCTGCTTAAAAGATGATGACATGATATAGCTCCACAGTATCAATGGTGTTGTCTTTCAATGTGACCTTGGGTCTGAAATTCGGCCTCCTTGTGCCTCAAGTTCCACATTTATAAAATGGGGATAGCTATACTTTAAAAATCCCTTTGTAAAATTGCTTTGAGCTCTATGGATGAAATGTGCCATCAAAATACTAAATATTTTTATTATTTAGCAGTAGTAAAACTGTTTTCATTTTTAAAAAAGTATGTTTTTAAAAAACATTCCTCCACATTGGTCGCAATCCAAACTCTGCAACATTGTGGCAACGCGTGAAAACCTAGGTGTGAAATTGATTCAGTCTAGTTTCACCAATGAAGCTGAGTAAAACACAAAAAAGTAAACAGAATAAGTGGTGAAAAGTAAATAAGGTTTAGAAAATTAATAGAAGTTTTGCTATTGGTAACGGAGGTAAAAACTTTAAGACTGAGCTAGGCTGTTCAGAAATGGGGTCCTAATTCTATTTTTGTCTCTAGGCATCGATTTTTTGAAAGTCTTGGCCTTGATTTTCATCATTTTATGTACACTGTGAAGCTGAAGAATTGTTACGTGATATTATAAAAACATTTACCCATTATTTGTCATATTTAATATTGCAGGAGCCCAGTGTGTTGATCTTGGAAATTCCTACATATGCCAATGCCTGGCTGGTTTTACTGGAAGACACTGTGATGATAATGTGGATGACTGTGCCTCCTTTCCTTGTATGAATGGTGGAACCTGCCAAGATGGAATTAATGACTATTCTTGCACCTGCCCCCCAGGATACAATGGAAAGAACTGTAGTGCTCCAGTCAGCAAATGTGAACACAATCCTTGTCACAATGGGGCTACTTGCCATGAAAGAAACAACCGTTATGTGTGTGAGTGTGCTCGGGGATATGGCGGACTCAACTGCCAGTTTTTGCTCCCTGAACAGCCTCAGGGACCTGTGATTGTTGACTTCACTGAGAAATACACTGAAGGTCAGAATGCACAGTTTCCTTGGATTGCAGTATGTGCTGGGATTATTCTGGTCCTGATGCTATTGCTGGGGTGCGCTGCTATTGTTGTCTGTGTTAGACTCAAAATGCAAAAGAGGCACCATCAGCCTGATGCATGCAGGAGTGAAACGGAGACCATGAACAACTTGGCCAACTGCCAACGTGAAAAGGACATTTCAATAAGTGTCATTGGTGCCACTCAGATTAAAAACACAAATAAGAAAGTAGACTTTCACAGTGACAACTCTGATAAAAATGGCTACAAAGTTAGATACCCATCAGTGGATTACAATTTGGTGCATGAACTTAAGAATGAGGACTCTGTTAAAGAGGAACACAGCAAATGCGAAGCCAAGTGTGAAACATATGATTCAGAGGCAGAAGAGAAAAGCGCAGTACCACTAAAGAGGTATGGTTCAGATAATAGCTCTGGGGGAACAGTTTACTGTAAAGAGTATATATGTTTCCTTGTTGGTACTAGTAGCAGCCATCTGATTTTTGTTGTTGTTGGTTTTATCTTCAGTAGTGATACTTCTGAAAGAAAACGACCAGAATCAGTATATTCCACTTCAAAGGACACAAAGTACCAGTCGGTGTATGTCATATCAGAAGAGAAAGATGAATGCATCATAGCAACTGAGGTTAGTACAGTGCCTAATGGTGGTAAAAGAAAATGAAAGTAATTGAGCCAGATCTTTAACTAGAGTAGATAAGCACAGCTCTGTTGCCTTTAATGGAGTTATATCAATTTACACTCGGTGAGATTGGGCCCTGTGGGTTTATTTTTGTGTGGCGGTTGTAAAACTGATAGCTTTTTTTAAGATAAAGCCCAGTCCTGAAAATAGTTCGCTTCAGTGGGAGTTCCACACACAGAAAGCTTGCAGAATTGGGAGACAGCAGTAGTATCATTTTAATTTACTAGTGATCCCTTATCTGTGAAGTCTCTTCTGCCCTAGCGCACAGATGGACTCCTTGATCTCTGTCCAGCTCTTAATCACTGAGATCCTCTATATGTTTTACTAAATTCTGCTTCTCTGTGTTCTTGGCTTCTCTCAATTCTCTACAGGTGTAAAATGGAAGTGATATGGCAAAGTTGTTCAAAACAATTTCAAAGGAGATATGCCCCAATGAATGCTGCTGAAAGAGGAAAGGGAGATAGATTCCTTCACTGACTGCTGCTGAGAAACTAAATTCAGGCTGAGCTGGTTCTCTACTGAAGTTAGCAAAGTAACTGCAAAAAAACAAGATGGACACTAGGCAAGGATCTGTGTTCAAGAATAACTGTTGCACTGCCTTTATGAATTTTATCATTGCACTATAGTCAGTTGCTTTTCTATATATATTTAAATGAAGGGACTTAATTACTACATAAGAAGCATGCACTGCGTGAAGTGTATATTTTGGATTCTTACGAGCCAGACTTTTCTTGAATTAGAGACACAAACACTGCCTTTAATGTCTTTTTTGATACTAAAATGTGTTTTTACTAGGTGAAAAAAAGTGTGTTATTTTTTTGAATCTGTAAAAATATTTTCATGATAATTGTAAAGCTTGAGTATTTTGTGATGTTCATTTTTTATAATTTAAATTTTTTGGTAAATATGTACAAAGGCACTTCGGGTCTATGTGACTATATTTTTTTGTATATAAATGTATTTATGGAATATTGTGCAAATGTTATTTGAGGTGTTTTTTTTACTGTTTTGTTAATGAAGAAATTCATTTTTAAAATATTTTTCCAAAATAAATATTATTAATGATAATGAAAAAGATATGTTTACTCTCCAAAACAATATGCTCCAATTTTGCCATCAATGTCCAATCAAAGATCTGACATACTACAGTAAGCGATTAGGGGAAGCGGGGACAGGACTCAAAGTTGCAAGAAAGGATGGAAAAGCACTTCTCTGATGTTAATCCCTTCTTATACTTTTCATTATCTCTTAGCTTTCTGAATGATTGATCTTTGGGGTTGACACAGCAAATGCTTATCTTACCCCACAAGTGAACTTCTGTGGAAAGTTTGAGTATTATCTGTACAGTCATTTTGTGGTGTATATAAACATGTAATTCTCTGGAAAGGGTCAATTCAGGCATCCTCCTGTTTGATACATGGAACCTTTAGGGACTCAGGTTGTCATTTCTTACATTCCCAAATTCTCCTTGGAGTTAGTGGGCATTTTGGGTGCACCAGGCATGCCAGAATGGGCATCTGTGGCCAAATCCTTCATGTGTAGCCATAAAAAGTGATCTTCTCAAATTAAAACCGAATAAAAGCAAAACTTCCACCGTAGAAGAAGAGGGAGTTTTATTAGGCATATGAGACTAAATCCGGTTGATGGTATAAGTGATTGCAACTCCAAAGACTTTAATATATGTCTAGCTATCAAATCTATTATTATTTCAAAATACTTGCACTATACTTATTGCCATGATATCTGAGAACAGTGGAGTCAAGCCCCCATTGTGCCAGTGGTGAATTTTGCCTTTAATGCCAAGGTAGCGTAACTGAGTTACAGTTTGTACTAACTGGCATGCCTGCAAGCTGCAATGAGCTTTTGAAAAAAATCTAAGAAATCATTTCCATTCTGATCTTTTATAGCAGAATGTGGCTGATCATTACTGGCCTGATTCAAAGTCCACTGAAGACAATGGAGATACTCCCATCGTCTTCAACTGGATCAGATCAGGCCCTATCTGCAAAGAAGAACATGTCCAGAACGCAAATAGTCAAAGTATCATTGCAAGTGGTGATTTGTAACACTAAATTATGAAGCCTCCTCCCCAAACTTATCATTAAATGAGATACTTTGACTTAACTTTAAGAGGATTGATTCCCACATACAGTCCATTTCATTGGAGTTTTTCCTGAGATGTGTAATATACCACAGCAGAAGAGCAGTCTGCAAATGTCACTGTGAGGAACATGGCTTCTACATAAGCAATAACACACATGGAACTCTGCTAATGACAAAATTAATCTGTTATTAATTTGACCCATCTTTGTCTGAATGTACGGAGACAGGCTGTCTTGGGCAGTGTAGTCTCATGGCTCAGATGCTGAACTGGCAATTAGAAAGCCTGGGTTCTAGTCACAGCTGTCCTGCTGTAAGACCTTGGGCCAGTCACTTCACTTCTCTATGCCTCCCTTTCCCTTCTCTTCCTTTCCCTAAGATCTTTGGGATGGGAATTCTCTCTCTCATTGTGAGTTTGTACAGCACCAAACATACTGAGGGCACAGGCCCCAAGATGGTGGAGCCACTAGGTGCTACCTTAATACCAATAGTAATAATAAATGAATGCTCACAAAAAGAAGTGTCATAATTTCTTACCATCATTGTTGGTGGAGTGATAAACCATACGTCCTTAAAGATAATGGAAGGATGACAAGAATTATTTTAATGTATATTTATGTGCCCTTTTGATAAAACATAAAGCTTCCTTTCCAGAAAGTGGGAGAAACCTCCTCTCCATTAGGGGTTCAAAGGGCCCACTTCTGCCTACAAGGTGAGAGGCACATGCTCAAGGGCACTGTGTAGCTAGAACAGAAATTGACTTTAATATGGCATTGAATCAGAAACTGCCTTAAATCAGCATATATCTGCCTCTATCCGCATGGTGCATATGGACCACAACAACATAAAGCTGCTCCCACCAGGTGACAAAGCCCAAAGGAGAGCTCAGTGGAAGCAAGTTTAACTGCCCTCTCTCAGGGTTAATCTCCCCTTGGGGATTAGTTAGTGCAGGAAGGTATATTTTATTTTATATACCAGCTTGAGTGACTCTAGATGCAATTTCTTTATGAGACACAGTGATATTCGGGGGGCCTCACCCCCCTACATATTTAACAGGGTTAGTACTAATAAGCACTGTTCAAAAGTGAAGGGCACTGACACAATATGAAATAATTAGCAGAGAAGTATGCACCACCTTGTTAGTTTAAGGGATTTTGTAAACCATGAGCATCAGCAGCAGCCGAAAATATATTAAGTCTTGGGTCTGGAGAGTGTGTTCTAGTTTTAATTGCAAAAACTAGTTTTAAAAGTTATTTTAAAGAGATATTGTGTTTGCGTTGCATACAGGGAGGGAGAATGGTCTGGGTGTCAGGAAACTGGGGTTCTATTCCTGACTGTCTACCACAAACTTCATGTGTAACCTTAGGAGGGGAAGGATTGTCATGTGGTTAAGGCTCTGCAATGGGATTCAGAAGAACTGCATTCTACTTCCAGCTCTCCCCTCAGACTTCTTGAGGGATCTTGGACCTGCAGGGCTGGCCAAGTATTTTGCCGCCCTAGGCGGCAAGCGCAGGAGAGGGGGGCCGGCGGCAGGGCGTTCTGGCCTCCGTCAAGTTGTTGAGCTCCTGCTGAAGGTTCGGCGGCTATTCGGTGCCAGCTGTCCATGCCACCGTCATTTCAGTGGCAGTTCGGCGGACACTAGGACAGAGAACAAGTCGTTGAGCTGCCACCGAATTGCCGCCGAGGGGGGCGAAAAGCTGCCCTCCAAATACCACTGCCCCAGGCGACTGCCTAGGTCGCCTAATAGGTAGTGCCGGCCCTGTGGACCTGTGACACTTAATTTTGCTCTGCCTCAGTAAAATGGGGGATAATAATACTTCTCTACCTCATAGTACGGTAGTGTTATAAGGATAGTTGTATGAATACTTGGGAGGTGCTTTTATGTTATGGCATGGGGAGAAACATAAAAAAAGACCTGTATTTTCATTTGCACATCTGCAAGATGACAACCTGTCTTTACAAATCATGTTATGGTTCTTGGATGGAATAACATTCCATGACAAAATGAAAGTAATGAGAGATGGTGGCCATTTTAAATAAGAGAAATTTCATGAGTTTTGAAGCCAGGAATACAGAAGTTTTCATGAAACGTGAACCTTCTCTGCCCCTCACCAATCTTGTGAAACTCATGATAAAATCACAAAAGCTGGAAATACTGAATTGCCTGCACTTTACTCATAGAGCATACTTAGTGGGCATCAATAATATGAACTTTCTAGTCAATTTCCTCAAACCCAAGTGGTATGGGCCACTCTCCAGCATAGGCTGCCATTTGAGCCAAACAGTGTGGCCAATAATGCCATCGTTTTTGGTCTTCCCTAGCAGCAGAGTTGTCATTGGTTCTGATTCTCCCCTACCTTGACCCTTGTGCAATCATTTACACCTAAAATTGGTTGAAACATTTTCAGTTTCAAAATTTTTGGATGAAAAAAAGGACACATTTTTTTCATACAAATTTCATGAAAAATATGTTCCTTGTTTTGACCAGCTCTATTTATAGTTGTGCAAAATGGGTGCAACTGACCGGTAATGTTTTACATCCACTTTGCATGGGTATAAATGATTACCAAGGACATAGAGAACCATACCCTTGAAGCAGGCCCATGTTTTTTCATTAATAATCCATTCAGGTCTTCTTCAGCAACCATGAAAGTCAAAGGGCCTGATTCTTATTTATGCTCAGAACTTGCCAGAACCGTGTAGAGGGGCTTTAGTGAAACTATGAATCAGGCCCTTAAAGGTATTTATCACAAAATAACCTGGCTCTCACTTCAAAGTTTGCCTTTTCAAGACTCCTTTAAGAGATTGCTCCAATATATAATACATCTGTTTACAAAGGTCACCTGACTGACAGATGTTTTCCCCTCAGACTTTTTGTTACAGTCTACTTTTACCTTAATTTATTTTAAATCAAAGTGTTTGTGGAATTCTGTTTTGCCCAGTAATTGTGATAATTTGGCACAGCTGCTGATCTGATTCTGAACTTTGAAAAAAGTGGATAGTTGATGTTGTCGGTGAAAATTAGCTGCTCTGTTCAGAGAAGCAAGCAATAGGGAAACATGTCACAGAATGCTTGTGCTAGGCTCAATATTAGTTTCCCTTCCCTCTGCAAGTCCAAGGAAAGCAAAACCAATGGATTCTACCAAATGTATCACATTGTGTAACGGTCCTTCTAATTCTCTTCAGGAAGTGTTATCTAGGCTAGCAGTTGTGAGCACGCAGAACTGGGCAGATTTATCTTGGTTATCTAATTTCCAGACTATCAAATTTTGCTGACATTTCCTTTTGATAAATACACTACATAGCATTCTTTAACTGACTATATTAAAGGCACAATGTCCACTTAGATTTGGCCTGAGATAAATATTTCATAAAAACAAGCTTTTATAAAACCTAAGACTAGTGTGGTGTCGCCACAAGCTTAAAAAAAAATGAAAACAGTAGTTTTAAAATAAACCATAATTACCTTGCAATGTTTGAAACCTTCTCCAGATTTGAAAGTGAAACTGACTATAAACACAGACTTGATCCATTCTTGTTACCCAAGCTCAGAGAAATGGAAAAAGTAAATGAAGAGCATAAATAGTGACAAGCAAACTGAAGGTTTAAAATTCTCTCACTTTTAATAATCTAGCATTTCATAAGTTATATAGGTAAAGATATTTGTTTGCGACATATGATGTTTAAGTTGATAGCATCCGTTTAATCAAATGGAAATTAATTCAAATGACAGACACAAGATTGTTAAGAGTTGAGCAGATTCATGTGTTTCTGAAATGCAGACTTACACATAAAAATGATATATAGAGAGTGAAACTTGAACAAGGACCATCTCCAATATGCAATCACTTTAAAGTATTCCCAAAGTTTCCAGATTACTTTGTTTAATCTTGAGTTATATAGGTATTGTGACAAAGCTCCAAGTTTGTACTTGTGGGTCCTGCGCTTCCTGGCAGATTTAGGGGCCTCAGAAACTCATCTAGGCCCCAGAGTGACCTCCCTTTCTCAGTATAATTGGCAAGAGTCACCGCCTAGTGAGTTACCTTCATCACAGGCCAGTATGGAAGGTGGAAAAGAGGGGAGCCCTGGCCCGCCCTCTACTCTGGGCTCCAGCCCAGGGACCCTAATAGTATCAGCTAAGATGGCTGACCTTTTATCCACAAAACACAATACAATTCCCTGGGCTACTTCCTCACAGCAGTCCCCGCTTCTTCAAACTCCACTTCACCCTTACCTCAGGGCCTCCTTCCTTCTGTATGATATGTTGTCCACCACTCAGTCTCACCAACAGCATAACTTCCTTCCACAGCTCCTGACACCCACACCCCACCTGACTAACTGGGAGGTTTTTAACTGGTTTCAGCCAGTGCCTGATTGGCTTCAGGTGTCCCAATTAGGCTAGCTGTTTCTACTCCTTTCTAGAAGCTTCCTGATTGGCCTGGAGTAGACTTTGTTTGGCTATCCAGGGAACAGGGATCTGCATATCCTGAGGCTGATATACCTGCCTTCCAGCACTCTCCTATACCCTACTGGTCTGACTCCGTCACAGTAGTTAGCACGAACTGAACAGTACAGGGGTCAGAGGGAAGGCAAAGTAACAAACACATTAAAAACATCACTAGAAATGACCTACAGCTTTTCTAGACATGAACATTAAGAGCAGGTTAGACAAACACCTGTCAGGAATGGTCTAGAATAGATAATACTTAGTCTTGCCCTGAATGCAGGGGACAGGACTAGATGACCTCTCAATGTCCTTTCGAGTTCTATGATTCTATGATTTTATGTCACAGCTTTGAAGTCTTATATGTCATGACCTTCTGGGGCTAGAAGAAAATACTTTGTACCCCATTGAAAGCTGCGAGTCTCTCTTTTTTAAGGGGATAAAGCTCTCATTTCTGACCCATCCTGGTGATAAGCTATCAGACCTTAAGCCTGGTGCTGGTCCAGGACTGAATGTTAGCTCCCTATGCCTCTGACCTGCATAATACTAATAATAATTATTATTATTTTGGAGGGAGTGGAATTCCTCATTGGGACAAAAGAATGAAACAATTTTGTGACAGACTGAATATAAAAGCTGGTGGCTATCAGAAGCTGCTAATAGGTTTAGAAAATTAGAATATCTCTCAGGAGGGGCAGGATGTGGAGTGATGAATTAGTGTTGCTGAGACAATCAATGGCACATTATACATTTAGCTCATGGCCCTGCAATTTATCACATGGATATAACTACCCCGCATACTTATTAGCATGTGATATCTATCTATCTATCTATCTATCTATCTATCTATCTATCTAAGGTAATTTTATGGCCACCATCACTATAGTATCTGAGTACCTCAATATCTTTAATGTATTTATCCTTACAAATCCCCTGTGGGGTAGCAAAATGTTATTATCTTCATTTTACAGTTAGGGAATTGAGGCATAGTGAGACCAAGGGCCAGATTTTTAAAGATCCTTTGTGCCTAGAGGCACAGAGAGATTTCCAGAAGAACCTTAGATGCTAGGAACTTCTGAAAATCCCACTAGGCAACTCTGCATCCTTAAAAAAATTCTGTCCTTTAGTCTCTCTGTGCCTGAAATTCCTATTTGTACAATGGAGACAATAGCACTGTGCTACCTAATGGAGGCGAGGTGCTTAAAAACCTTTCAACATATCCTGGGTACTGTAAAGAAGTTCCCTCTGCAATATGGCGATGCTCTGTTAAATAGTGAGATTTGAGGATTATATTAATGTAGAATGTTCCCCTAATCAAAAGCTTCCTGTTTTAATGATCTGCTAACACTTGTTAATTTAATAAATACATTAAATAAAACAAATCTATCCCTAAATGAATTACTTATGATTCCACGCTGGGTCTGTGGCAGAGCTAGTAATTATATGTGGGTCTCCCATGTCCCAGGATAGTTCTCTGACCACTGGACCACTCTTCTTAATCTGACAAATTGCAAGGCCTTTGATACCGTTATCATGTATATTCTAATTAATATGTATGTCTTTAAGACTTAGTTGCAAGAACACATTCAGGAACAGGTACAGTATACATATTTAACAAGAGGAATTGTGTCTATTTGTTTTAAAGGTGTCTTTAGATTAAGAGAAAAATAATCCACGGATGAGAGACAAGGAATCTTATTTGCAAGATAACTGCAACATTTCATCAAGTGGCAGTCTGTAAATTCACCTCGTCGATCAAATTTAACCACCAAATGCCATTGATGTACCAAATAACTTGATGCATTCATATGGGAAAGATACTCATTTCTTTCAGAAATGTTATAGGAAGTGTTAGTGACGGGAATAAATAACAGGTGCTGGGAGCAGCTGCTACTGATTCACGACTCTTCTTTTTTTAAACAGGTTTTCTGTTGGGGGAATCAAAAGTTTTCAGTCATGTTCCATTGTCAGATATTCAGGGAATGTGTTTTACTATTTTTTTAATGAAGAAATCAGTTAGTATTAAGTCAAAATAAGCATGCTGAATTAACATTGGGGGTTCAGGGCAGCAAAACTTTAGCAAAATCCAAATGTTCTGAACTCAGATCTCATGCACATGACCATGTTTCTTTGGACTTTAAAGAAACTTTATTCCATTTCACCTCCTTTGCAGGTTCTACTACGACATACTGGTTGTGATATACCTAGTAACCGAACATGCAAGTGTGGGTGCATAAATGACAAGATTAAATATCATGGTAAAAAGCTGGCAACGCAGTGAACTAGTGCTGTTTTTCAATGATTTATTAATTTTTAAGTTATCAAGGACAGCTCAGTGAAAATATCTACTCAGTGTCCAGAAGATGGCAAAGAAGCAAACAAAATGGTGGTGTGCATAAAGAACAGAATAGAAAATAATACTGAAAATAGGATAATAATTCAAATTAACTTTTATATGGCACTTTTCATATATATAGAAAACACAAACTACATTACAAAAGAGAGCAAATATCACCATCCCCATATTTTACCCACGGGGAAATCGAGGCGCTGAGGGTGAAATCCTAGCCAGGGCCAGTGCAAGGATATTTCACAACCTAGGCGAAACTTCCACCTTGTGCCCCCAACTCGCCCTGGGAGCCCTGTGGGAGCCCCCTGCCAGCAATGTCAGTTTCAGCCTGGAGCGGCTTTGCCTGCGCTGGGAGAGGGAGTCTGAGCCGTGCCATTCCTGAGTGGTGCGGCTTTGCCTGTGCTGGGAGAGGGAGACTGAGGGCCGCAGGTGTCAGCACGCTGTGGGCAGCCCAGCCTAGGAACGCTTTAAAATTTTTTGAGGGGCACCGCTTTTTAACACCCCCAAATCTTGGCGCCCTAGGCAACCGCCTAGTTCACCTAATGGGTTGCACCAGCCCTGATCCTAGCGCCACTGAAGTCAATTGCAAAACTCTGATTGACTTCAGTGGGGCCAGGATTTCATTCAGAGGACATGTCTACACTGCAATCAAAAGTGAGATCAAGCTTTAGTTTATGTAATGTGGCTAAAAATAACAGTGAAGATGCAGTGGTACAAGCTTTAGCACGGGCTATACCAATCCACCTGGGATAGGTCTTCATGTTGCTAGCTTGCACCACTGTCTTCACTGAGATTTTTAGCCATGCTGGCTGGATTAAAGGTAGTCCTGGTATGCTTAGCCAAACTGCAGTCATGCTTCTGATTGTAATCTAGCCATACCCAGAGAGATTAAGTAATTTGCTCAAATTCACAGAGCTGAGGTCTCCTAGCTTTTAGTCCAGAGCCTTATCCACTACACGGTTCTACCTCTCTATACTGGTGGCATACCATTGTCAGTTCTGCTCTTTGCATTTCAAAAAATATATAGCTGAAGAGGTAGAGAGGTGGGTAATGGAAATGAACACAGGTATGGAAATACTTCTGTATGAACAGAAATTGAAAAGACTGGGACTGCTTGGTACCAAGAGGTCACAAATAAGAGAGAACATGTTAATGGTATATTAAACAATGAATGGTACAGAGAATAGGGTGCTCCTATTTAGTATCTCATAAACCAGAAAATAAGGGGACGTTAAATAAAATTGAAGGGCAATACTTTTAAAGTGGAAATAATTCTTTTACACAATACATTATTAACCTGGACAATTTACTGCCTCAGAATATCGAGGATATAATTCCAAAACCTTGGCAGGATTTATAAAAGGATTAGATGTTTCTATTAATAATGAGGTTGGTTACAGTTACATTAGTAAGGATAAAAAAAAAAGAATATAATCCTTCCTATATCAGGGCATAAACGAACCATTGACTACACGAAGCATGTTATATATGTTGTTATATACCATGGGTAGGTTACTACATAATAATTCATAATGGAGTTCCTTGCGCCGTCTCTGAAGCATCTGATACTGACCATTGTCAAAGATAGAATACTGTATTAGATGAACCACTGATCTGATCCCGCTCCGACGTAGGACTGAGTAGAAGACTTCAGATTGACTTCCCCAAAGATGGGGAGTTTTCAGATCCAAGCTCATCTCTATCTGAATCTTAATTTTTCATTAATATGATATTTATAGTAGTAATAACCAAAAAGACCTCCCAAAACCCTTTGTCTGTAGAAGGACAATGTACACACCATTGAAATGCAGCTGTCTCTGGGGAAGAACACAGCTGTCATTCTGCACCACTAATATTAAACAGCAGTTCTGAGAAAAGGAAGTGGAGAACAACATATATAATTGTAAGTACACTGGGAATATAGGTAGGCAGAATTTAATGACTCAAACTGAAATTTGTGACAAGAACTATAAGATCTTTAATAACCACAAACAGCCAGGGATTCTGTTATGCATAATGCATAAGATGGTATCTCCAGCAGCTCAGTTCCAACATTGACTGAGTGGGAACAGTGCCACATATTCAATCACCAGTATCACTTCATGCAGCCTGTAACACCTGGGCTTTCCTTGGAGGGCTTCTGTTCAAGAATAGGGCAGGCCTGACCTTGATTCACCTATGAGATTTAAAGAGATTACAGCACAAGGGGGTATAAACACATGGGTAAGCACAATAGCAACTGAAGGTCATGACTCATGCCAATGCATTCTATCCTCACTGCCCCTTCCACAATATCCCTTACCTGTAAGCACGTCCACAATTTTTCTTTTCAGGTGACGTGACCAAAATCAAAATTATTTGTATGATCAGGGATTTGATAGTTCTATTAGTGAGCCACTCAACAGTGGATCTAAGAGAATGCTCTTGGTTAAGAAATTTCCTGGGGACATTAGATGTCAAACTGATCCCCTGACTGTTTTTGCCATTAATTACTTCTGATCATGATGGAAATTTATTGCAGATTTGTTAATTATATTAAAGAAGTATTTCTTCTGTCAGCAGAAATCCATTCCACAGTTTTCAGCATCCCTTTCTGACAAGGAGGATTTCAAATCCCTTTATCTGGAGACAAACAGAAAGACCATGCTTGTGGTGAATAATTTGAGCTGATATTCTTGCCAGCTGTTAAGGGACACATGCAGGAAAAAAAAAAGTCAATGACATCTGGTCAGCACTGATATTGCCTAACAGAAGTATTTGTTTCGGTATGGGTAGACAGTGGGGGTAACGAGAAACACCATCTACAAGGATTCCCCTCTTTTGAAAAGTGAAAGTGAGAACTTTGACCAAGGCGACTGTAACAAAAATTACAACTTACATAATGGGGAAATGGTTACACTGTATTAGCTCCTATTAAACAATGGATAAGCAGTTGCTTTCACACACTAAGCCTCTAACTTATTTTCTGTCATGCCACACAATGGATTTTTTTGCTGAGTTGGAAAATATCAAAAGACAGGCATAAAGCCCTTCTTTTGTTCCTTCATCCTGCGCAGCAGTGTTTTACTGCCTCTAAAGATTTTTTCCCTTCTGCTGTGGTTTGCCCTCCTCTCTTCCTTTCCTCATCCTTCCTTTTTTGGGTAAACCATGTTGAGTAAATGTCACAAAATAATGGCATGAATTCTTTCCTCCAAATTGAAAATCCCTTTCTTTAACTGAATTAGTTCCATTCTGGTTTTGTTCTGATGGTTTAAGGGAGTTTTTTTTAAAACTGTCTTTTAAATGTGTTGCTTTAAGAGCTGACTTTTTAGGGTTTATAATGGAAGATAAGTTGACCTCAGTTCAAGAGTAAGTTCAACTCTCTCTCTTCTGGGTCTTTCCACGGAAGTACATGCAGCTCTATTCAGTAGATAATAGAAGTCCCAGAATGGAAACATATATATATATATATAAAAAGTTGTTTCCTGGGGTCAAAAAAGGACAGGAAAAGAACTGACAATTACTTAAATAAACAGTATTCAGAAAAAAAAATCCCAGTGCAAATCAAATTAAAAAATCAGTGAGTTCTGATTGTAGTGGGGGAAGACGTGGTTTAAAACAACTCAGTGTTCATTCACCTGGAATGTGGAATCTTTAAGAAACAGATCAGAGTCACCTATTTACAACCAAAAAATCTTCACATTTTCCAGACTCTACGCTGCTGACCCTGAGACCAGTTATATTGCTAAAATGTGTGATGCCTACCTAACCCCTTTTGCCATTTTTTCTTTTTTGACTTATACATCTGTTTTATCTCCCTATTTTATGTTTTACATTTTCCACTTTTCCCATTTTTATTGTACCCTTTGTGCATTCGCTAATAACACTGCATTGCTTTATTAATCATTGTTGTTTTTAACTGTACTGTGTTTTGATGTGCTTGTGAGTTCCTCAAGTACGGCAGTGAGGAAGATGAGGGTGCAAAATAATGCACATTGGAAAAGCCAATATATAATAAAATATATAAAATATATTAAAAACCATATATAATGATGGAGTCTAAATTAGCTGTTAACACTCAAGAAAGAGATCTTGGAGTCTTCATGGACAGTTTTCTGAAAACTTTACCTCAATGTGCAGCAATATTCAGAAAGGCTAATAGAATGTTAGGAATTATTAGGAAAGGGATAGAAAATAAGGCAGAAAATATTATAATGCCACTATGCAAATCCACGCTGCACCCACACCTTGATCACTGTGTTCAGTTCTGGTTGCCCCATTTCAAAAAGGATACAGTGGAACTGGAAAATTTCAAAGAAGGGGAACAAAGGTGATCAAGGGTATGGAATGGCTTCCATATGAGAGGACTAAACCATTAGGGCTGTTCATCTTAGAAAAGAGATGATTAAGGGGGGATATGGTAGAGCTCTATGAAATCATGAATGGTATGGAAAAAGTGAAAAGAGAAGTGTTATCTACCCTTTCTCAGAATACAAGAACCAAGGGTCACCCGATGAAATTAGTAGGCAGCTGTTTAATACAAACAAGAGGAAGTACTTTGTCACACAACACACATTTTACTTGTGATGGAGGATAGGTTCATCAATGGCTGTTAGCCAAGGTGGTCAGTATATAACTCCATGCTTGAGGCGATCCTAAACTTCTGACTGCCAGACCCTGGGAGAGGAAGACAAAGATGGATCTCTCCAAAATTGACCTGTTCTGTACACTCCCTCTGAAGTTCTGGTATTGGCCACTGTTGGAGACAGGATACTGGGCTAAATGGAGCATTGATCTGACCCAGCATGGCAGGTTGTTTTTTTTTCTTAAATGGTTATAACTCATGGAGTTATGCCAGTTTGCAGCATCTGAGAATCTGGCCTACAGAGCATGTTACTTAAGCATGTACAATTTGAGTGCACAGGTAGATATTAGGAGCATGATTCTCTAGTCATGCTAGGCTTATATCATGTAACTCAACTCCTGAGATAAACAGGTGTAAATGACAGCAAAATCAGTACCTTGGTATTGTGAAATTTTATAAAATATTACTTTTTTTCTGCTGTGCACTTATAGTAGATTTCAATTACTGCAGAGGGTATACACAAGGTAAATAGCCTTCTTGGAGATATTACTTTGTCCTATTATTAAGAATGTTTGGAGGAGTAGCCGTGTTACTCTGTATCAGCAAAAACAACGAGGAGCCCTTGTGGCACCTTAGAGACTAATACATTTATTTGGGCATAAGCTTTTGTGGGCTAGAACCCACTTCATCAGATCCGTGCTTCATATATATGCACACTGCAAGTATAATTTGGATACTACAACCATGGATTGGCAAGTCTAATTATGCAGTGAAGGGTAGAAGTTCTGGTCACACTTTCCTCCCACAAAGAAGACCTGATCCAAAGCCCATTAGAAACAAGGGGAGTCTTTCTACTGATTTCAGTGGACTTTGGATTGTGGCCAGAATGAGCTCCAAGAATGAGGACCACATTCAGCCCTGGAACTGTTTCTGCTTTTGAATCCCAAACATGATTGCCTCCGTCCAAAACCTAGTAAATGGTTATAGTAGCAGGATCACATTTACATTGAGCTCTTGAGAGTGGAAACTTAATACATATTATGCACACCACTTAAGGGATCACACAATCTACAACATACAGCATGATTAGCAACTTCAAATGAAGTGGCTTTGAAAAAATGTGTTGCATGATCAGGGCAGAGTAAGTTGCAGGGTCTGTTTTCAGGGAGCTTAAAAGCCTTTGGACAATGAATTCATTGTGAGCAGGCAGAACTGTTTGTTTAAATTGTTGTTTTCTTCTAATATTATTTCCACCTTATTGAAGCACTGTTGATATACTGTGATATGCTGAAGGAACAGAAACATTTTTGACTGCATGGGTGTTCTTAAAAACAAGTTGGTCACCACTAGAAGATTATTCAATATCCATCTAGTTAGCTGTAAACTGCAGACTCTGGCAGATGTGCCAGTCTGACAGATGTGCCCGTGACTAACCAATTATTATTTTCATTGATATTATTTATATAATGGTAGCACCTACAAACCCCATCAAGGATTAGGGCCACATTGTGCAAAATACTATATAAATACACAGTAAAAACATAGTCTCTTTGGAGATAAGTTAAACACATAGAATTCTTGGTCTGCCAGTTCCCAGAGTGGACAAGGATATGTTATAGGAGTAACAGTGAGTGACTTCCAGGTAGGAGGTCAGTCTCTAGTTCAGTTCTGTGCTTAAGCAAATGGAGTGTGTTGGGTTTCTGCTCACACAACGGTGGGAAAATATAGTGTAGCCAAGTGTTACAATTTTATTGCAAGATTTGTAATATTTGATGGTTTTCATAAAGTCCCAGTTCTTGGAGTCATGTGATTATATGAGAATCTCAGTTTCCATTTTAAAAAAAGAATTAATTTCTAGCCCTCATGGTTACAGATAAAAGGTTGAAAACATAAATCTTAAAGGCTCAGAAGTCAGAAGGCAAATAAAAAGAGATGACATTTTTTATTTAAAAAAAATCCTGTGATTTTTAAGCCAATTTCACCATTTTTTGAGGTCTGACTCATGATTCTGCCGTTGTGGGGCTGGCCATACTGTGAGTCCTGAAAGGAGAGAGAAAACCCCAGACTGCAAGCAGTGGTGAGTTAGTCTCTGCTGCAAAGAGCTTTCAATCTACAATTGTGACAAGACACAACAGGTGGATGACAAATGCAGGGGAGGGAGGGGAGAGGATGGGGATGGGTGTGGGCAGATGACAGAATGAGCATGTTTTTTTTGAATTATAATAGACCACAGATAATAAGCAGGTCACTACCTGCCTAGCCATTGTCCAATGTCATTGGTTTATAGTTACGATGGTAGAGGTGAGCCTTAAGGAGGGATTTGAAATTCAAAGGGATCAATATGAAATTATGAACTGATAAATTCAGGGGTTTTTTTCCTCTGAATTTTTAAGCATGACAGAATCACAGCCCTGAAGACTGATGTCTTCTCCCTCACTACCTTCACAGTTTGCATCCTGGTTAGTGATCTAAGTAGGGGCTAACTCTGTATTGGAGGGATTACCTCCAAAAGAGCCATCAGCTCATTAGTCTCTCTGTTTAGATAGTCAACAGAGATTCTGTTTCTGAAGATGTATTGGGATATGGTCTCTTGTCATACAGGCCACCAAACCACTTTCAGGTGCCAATGATTTCAAGCATTACATTTGTGGTGCATTTGTACTGCAATTCTAGAGCTGCAGTGCTTTGCATCAATGCTATGTGAAAAGCTTATAAGCATGTTCATGAATAGTTCACTGAATTAGAATATGGTTTTTGATTCAGCATATTTGCAAACATTCATGCAACCAATATTTTGTTCATCCAAATGTTTGTATGGACAGACAGCTGAGCTTAACCAATGTTAGTTTAACAAAGAAACTAATTCAATTTAGTGACAAAACAAAATTCATTTTAGGTAGAAACAGAAGTAATTGATAAGGCTTGCTCATCCAATCAGGGAACAGAAGATAAATCATGTGATGTTGAATAGTCATAAAGCTCAGATTGTGACTTCTGAATAATCGGCTGAATACTTGTTATGGACAACAATCTGTAGCTCAAATACGATCATGAAAAGTGTAAGTCAAACAGTTTTGCATAATGAATAAATTAAGCTTCCCTGGCTGTTGACCTTTCAAAGCCCAACAAGCTTCTGAGGATTAGCACTAGCAAAGGCTATTTTGGGTCAGATAGGGTCTTTAAATATGAGTTATTCCTCTTTTTTGTTCCTATTCCTTTTTTTTCTAGCTGATTCTGATATTCAGATGCACATAACAGGCTTGGTGCCACAAATACTCCTGTTTTTTTTGATGGCATAGTTATCTACAGTAGATAAAATTAAAGTCAGAAGGCAAATATACTCCTCATACTGCACTCTCACACTAGTTCTCTTTATTAAATGAGGTACAGACAAATGATTTCTGCTATTTCTGGCACATATGCAGTAGGTGAGGGTGAACTAAAACTTTTTGTACCAAAGTCCTCCTAGATGCATCAGGAATAGAGGTAAGCCTCCTTGCCCTGGTCTGTCATTTCTCAAAAATTGCAAGTAACCAAAAATAGATATTGTATTTTGTAATAGGTGGGTGGAATCATGCAGCCAGTGTGAAGTGTGCATTGCCTGAGTAGCAGTGCATCGCATACAACTGGAGCAATGCATACTTACAATTAGTTGAATTTCACTGTTTGAGATGTAAGCTGACAGGCCACCACACAATACCTCCCTGCTGCCAGACTCATGCTGAGCTCCAGAGCGGAAAAGGATTTTAAGTAAAAGTCTTTGAAGACTTTAAGTGTAGAGGCAGTGAATTCATGCATTGTTTACCACTGAAGGCCTGGGTTTGAATCTGGCTTTCATTTTGTTTTAATGAACTAGATGGTCTCATGTAAATCCTAATTAGAAAAAATCTGTAACTTAAAAGTCACAAAAATTTATGGTGACTCCCTCAAATTCTGTACAGTTCAAAGTGTCAGAGTAATTACCAGTGGTTGGGGGAAAAAATTCTCTCTAGACATGTTATTGCATAATTATCCTTTATGAGGGCTTCATGCCTTTCTCTAAACCAGTGGTCTTCAAATAAGGGTACGCGCACCCCCGGGGGTGTGCAAGACCGCCCCCGGGGATGCGCGAGACCCCAGCACCACCGCCGATACCACCTGGGAGACCACTGAACTCCCAGGTGATCTATTTTTGTCCCGCCGAAATGCCACCATGGAAAGCAGAAGCTTCCGCTTTCTGTGACGGCATTTCAGCAGACATACCCCCGGGGGCCGCGAGAGTTTTTCCGCCGGGAAAGGGGCCGTGGAGAAAAAACTTTGAAGACCACTGCTCTAAATCATCTGGCAGTGATCCCTGTTGGAGATGGGGTACTGGATTAGATGGATCATCTGTCTGATACAGTATGGAAA
Source organism: Dermatemys mawii (assembly GCA_007922305.1). NCBI lineage: Eukaryota > Metazoa > Chordata > Testudines > Dermatemydidae > Dermatemys > Dermatemys mawii. The sequence goes on along the minus strand of ML677386.1, from coordinate 7,042,168 downwards.
TTCTTCTCTTTCAAACTGAGACTAGGCACTTCTGCCTGTGGTCCATCTAATCCAGTATCCCATCATCGACAGGGGCCAATACCAATGATACAGAAGATGGTGTAAAATCTCCAAAATGCTTGTAAGCATTTTGGGGCTGGGACTGTCTTTTTGTTCTGTGTTTGTATAGCGCCCAGCACAATATGGTCTTGGTCTTTGACTAGGGCTCCTAGGTACTACTACTACAACAATGATAATAATACTGTAATAATGGGCATTTAGTCTCATCTGGTGAAGGTTTCTGCCTGATCTGGGCAATCAGTTTTTGACTTGCATCCTAAAGGATGAAATTGATATATCTTATAAATCTGTATCTTAGTTACTGTAATCACAAATGATATTCTTATTATTCACATGAATGCTATTCCTATTATTAATAGAATTTCTAATCCTTTCCTGACTCCTGAGATTTTTGTTCCATAACATCTTGTGGCAGTGAGTTTCACAGACCAATTTCATATTGGTGTCAAAAGTGTTTCTTTTTATCACTTTCAAACTTGTGGCATTTTAATTTCAGTGACTTTTCCTGATTGTGACTTTCTGTCCATTGATCATTAACTGGCCTGTGTTTCATATTGGTGTTAGATATCATACTGAATCAAAGTATCCTTCTGACCAACAAGGAATCACAGTAAGCAGCACAGTCACCTACAGACGAACAGGAATATTAGTTAGCCCAAAATACTAGCTCAGATAGCTTTGTTTGGAACTTTTAAGAGAGCCACACGTAAAAGAAGAGAGAGGACATGCATTTTACATTCACTTCCCTAGGAGTGCTGTGTATTGAAGAATTGCGAGCAAGTATCCATTTGGAGCACCTTAAAAATGCTTCCCTTTGATTAAATATAGAAGGAAGATTTCAAAGAGTGAGAAAGACAAACAAAAGCCTAACAAGTCTATTGGTCATAACATTTCTCACCAGCAGTTTTCAAACTGCTCTTCTGTACAGTTCTGTTTTCTGACCTGAATACTTAAACTCAGGTCTAGGCTGAAACTTTACTTGCAACAGTGTATATCTTTGTATCTGTTTACTGGCCTTTTTAGCCAGTGGGAACATGGCAACTCCCCTCTAGATTTAGGGATTTGAATATATTCTGAATATTTATTGTCCCTTCAGATACTGGGCTAAAATGTAATCTTGTCTTCACAAAGCATGTATCTAACACCTGGTACTAGTTAAGGTCTGCATAAAAGCTACTCAAGGTTTCCAAGTAGGTACACAAATCCTTCCCCTGACAATGAGCTGGGTGATTACCTTTGTCAAAGGAAGTCTAAACAATGTTTCTTCTATATAGAAATATCAGATTTCTCCAAATTTAGTAGCCCGGAGAAATAGGCTAAGAGAGAGGGCCTGTGGGCTAGTGGCTGGGCAATGAAATGGGACTAAGGCAATTAAGGTTCCGTCCTTAGTTCTTGATCTGTTGTGTGACCTTGTTAAGTCATTTCCCCTCTCTGTGCTTCTGTTTCCCCTCTTACTATTAGTTTGTCTTGTCTATTTAGATCGTAAGCAATTTGGGGCTGTGACTGCCTTTTACTGTGTCTTTGTATGGTGCCTAGCACACAGGGCCCCTGAGGTCAGTTGGGGCTGCAAGGTGCTACCATAAGACAAATAATAATATGAAAAGAATGGGTGGGCAGTGCTTAAAGTGTGGTGTTGGTGGTGGTGGTGGTGGGTGTTGCAGATCTGGCCCTCCAAAACTTAGCTGTGTCATTGAGGGGTGCACTTTAAGCACTGTCTTACCTAAGCATCTACTCCCAGATTATTATTGATTCCCCCAACCCACCTTTTTCAGGCCAATTTAAGAACTATGGGTGGAACCAAAGGATCTGCTGTTTCACAGACCCTCTTGTCTTTTTCTTGCCTCTGCCTCTCAGCCCCAATGAGAAGGGAGGAACTCAAGCTGTAGCCCATAACACCCCGTCTCCGATACATTAGGTTTACTTGGGTCGCGCTGTGGAAAGAGGCCTTTTCATGTAAGTGCTGAAGCTATCTGCACCCACCCTGTGTCAGGAGATCTCCTTGCTGCATAGGTTTCTCAGTTTTGTGATTCCTTGATAGGATGCTACTCAGTTGCATTTCAGGTGCATCCCAGAATGACTGATATTTCCCAGCTTTGAGATGCCACTCCACAGTTACCCATCTGGATCCTACAGCTTTCACCCAACAGTGGCCCCTTTCTTGTTGTTTTCAGCTATAGGGTTAAGATTGAGCCTAGGTTCTTGTACTTTTGGCTGAAGCATCTCCTAATAAAAACTGTCAAAGACAGGATACTAGGCTAGATACCTTTGGCTTGACCTAGCATGGTAATGTCTACACTTCTATGTGTCTGTTTGTTGATGGGGGCAGGGTGCGTGACTCTTAACAAATAATGGAGGGTCTCCAATAGGGAAGGTATCAGCTGCTTCTGGAAACTTTGAAAAAATTCATACTAAAAGCTGTCCTCTCCAGGGCATCAGCCTTTATTAACCTCTCTAAATGCATTTTTTATTCCTTCCTCTATTATACAACAATGTAGGACTCCACTTGCTTTCTCAGGCGATGGCCTTTCCCCCCTCTCTTCCATGAGCCTGTTTCATTAAAAATGAAACAGACTGAAAATATTATTAAATACTATTTTTTTTTAACCTGGATGGGAGTAATTCCATTGACTTTAATAGAAGTTGGATTTGGTCCTCTTTGCTCGTATTTTATAGGCAGAATTATGATAGGCTCTGATCCCACAAGTTACTTTATATAGACAGGTTTACCATTTAAGAGTGGTGTTAGTCTGTATCAGCAAAAACAACATAGAAGGACTTCTTGTTGTTTTTATATAGATAGACTTCTGTGCTTACATAGAGCCCCATTGACTAATTGGGTGCAAATAGGCATAAGAGTCCACCCTCACCATGCCAATGGCTGGACTGAGGTCTTAGGTTTTATTTTTTCCACAAGGCATTTGCCAGTATTTTGCTCATGATAGGTGCTAGACTAACTTCTTTGGACCTCTGAAGTTCTCTGCTTGTCCACAGAGTAGATATAGCATGGACAATGATAGTGCAAGATTCCCCATAGTGTCCTTACATTGGTCCATCAACACATAACTAGCAGCATCAGTTCAAGAGGATGAGAGAATAGTTTGATAATTGCCACTTGTAGTGATGGTTTGGATGATGTTAACTGGGAAGTGGACTAATATGACCAGCTCATGTCATATAGGCCAGCAAACAGCTATCAGGTGAAAATGATTTTTGTTCACAGTCCACTTGGGTTACTGGAAACAGTGACTCAGAGATTAATGGCTCAGAGGGAATTGGTTCTATTTTGTGTATGGTCACACATCACTTCTGTCTCCACTCATTTCCTTCTCTAAAGCTCTTGTTCTTTTTCCCCCTCCCAAAAAATTATCAATCCATCCCCTGCTCTTTTAATTGCAATGCACCATATGGGGATCAGTTGAGTTTTTGTTATGGCCCCAGTAATCTATTAGTCACTCTCTCCTTTATGTTACAAAAGATTTGTCTTTCAAGGGCCTGTATTGACTTCAGCCTTTCTGCAGCCTGATGGATTTCAGAGGGGACTTTGTGAAGCAAAGCAGAGTCTGCTTTTAAATCAGTTCCAAAAGCATATGAGCATCGACAAGACCAGGAATGTCTCACTGGGATTTGAACACTCAGTGAACAGAAGGAAAAGTTTTAATCATAGTAGTAGAGATATATTTGTAGCACTTACCTATTTCTTCTTTTAGGGATGCTATATTCTTCAGACTTTGAAATATTAAGATTTCTATGCCCATCTGGGCAGTTCTTCTATTTCCTCTCCCACATCACATCCCTTCCCTTTTCCCCCCAAGTCTTTCTCTATGAGAAGTAAATTAAACCTTTAACTCTTGCATAGAAAAATGTACTAAGTTTCATGAACATTTTAGTGATAACATACTGTACCAGGTCATCTTCATTTGGACTTTCAGTCATTGAAGCCTCTCTATTCCGCACAGCATTTACATTTGTGGTTAAATCCAATGGAAATCAATGAGACTTAAACGTAAGGTTAAAGTTAAGCATGTGTTTAAGTGCTATCCTGAATCAGTTTGCCAAGATGACTTTAGTTCTATTAGTCCTCTTTAGTTACAGGACATTTTCCCTTTCTCTCTCACAAACAAAACTAAAATTAAACTAATTAAACCCAGGAGTAACCACTATGTCCTTTCACTGGTTAATAACTATTGAGGGCTCTCTGACGTCTCTCATTTTCAGGGCTGCTAAATCCACCCCAATTTTTTTAAAGGTATTGAAGAAAATCTAAATAAAAGTGGTACATTTCCCCCTGCTCCTAGATGAATAGTGCAAATATGGTACTCAGCCACTTAAATCAATATAATTGTCAAGCGTCCAGAATAATGCATTTTCCAAGGGACTGTATTCTCCTTCAGACACAATTTTGGAAATTCATTATCTGTGATAAACGATTCATTATGATTAAATCTGTAATCCCTCCCCTGAATCATAGATTAGTATCATTATTACTACAGTTAGAATGGTAATACACTTGGGTATCATCATCATCCTCACCACTATCATTACCATATGAATTGCTGGTAATAACTAATTTCTTTGAGATAATTGCTTCTTTGAAATGTCGGTCAGAGTTGCACTGTCAATGCCTGGGCTATGGTGGAAGATCAGAAGCAGTCAGTGGGAGGAACCAAATCTGCAAACTGATCTATATACAGTGCACCGTAACAATATGATTCCTTCATTTAACCCTTCAAAGACTGCAGATACAAGGCCTGATCCTACAGCTCTTACTGCAGAAGAGCTGGAACAGGCTGGGGCGGGCCCATTGCTATCAAAGCCAGCCTTTGGGTCCTATGAGGGAGAAGCTCAGCTTTCATTTTCAGAGGAAAAGGGCTTTTAGCTCTTTCCCTTGTGTTGATATCCTCGATAACCCAAATCAGCATACATTAGGGTTGAAAGGGACAAGCGGCTGAACGACGGAGTTAAGCTTGTGGTGTATCCCATAAAATCGTCTCACTAACCTTCTCCCAGATCCTCAGGCAGGCCCTGTGAAGAAAGGGGTGAACATCTTTCTGGCAAACAATATTTCACAGGCCCGCTCCGGTGCTGCGGTTGCCAACATTCTTGTGCTTCCGGGTAGAACCAGTCATGATCTAGCCCTACCTAAACAGTCATTACAAAAGGGAGGAGAGATTAGTTGGGTATAAGTGCCTGATACCATGAAGAAAGTCCTTGTTACAACTGGTATCGGAAATTAGGAATTCCTGCCTCCCACTCTGTTCTGGGACTGCTAGCTCATACTGTTTTCTCTCATAGGCTAGATTCTTTAATACGGTTATGGTCAGGGTTTCCAGGAGGTGTTCTTAGACATAGTATTACAAGTTCTTTTTCTTAGTATGTAAGCGCTATTTAGTCTTTGAAGAAATACTGCACTGTTATTTTTGTGATGAATAGCTTACTGGGGAGAGCTATTGCAAGCATCAAGAGATATGTTCTCTCCTTTAATCTGCTTAACTAAAATCAACTCTTGAGACAGAATTACTCCCTGGGAGTTGGGAAAGGGTGTTTTTGCTGAGGCTTCTGAAAGAGGGCTTGCCTCTGTGCTGCTAACCACTTCTGTTTAAGGACTGGTGTGTGTAGTGTAAATGAAACAAGCTACACTACAAAAAGATCCAGACTCTATGTCATTGATTTCTCTTCCAACAGGAAATTGACTTGGAAGGACCCAAAAATCTACCAACACTTAGCAGAGGGGTGACAGCAGAGGCAGAGCATGACAGTAAGGCCAGTGTGTTATTAGTTAAATCTTGGAGAAAGGCTTATTGTTAGATGTGGTGCAATTCTTCTCAGAAACTGCTCGGGTCACCAACAAAATCAGTTTATGCCTGCGTAAGTCTCTCTGACTGAGTCATTGCCTAGGTGTAACTACTGCCTAAGGTTATACTTACACAAAACAAAGACACAAAACAAAACATTATATGAAAAAAAATAAAGAGAATCTTATTAATCCTTGGGAACTGAAACAACAGAGTCTCATTCAGCCAACTAATTAAATGTTTTCATTATCTCCTTTAATAATCTGTTATGTTGCTTAAATATTCTGATGCCTAATGGCCGTGATTCACCACTACACTATTCCAGTTGTACGATGATGTAACACCATTCAGTTCAGTAGTTATACCACATAACACTGGAGTAGCACAGAAGTGATTTGCAGTAGGTCACAGCCATTAAGGTTTTCTTAATATTTTGTCTAAATAGTCTCTGATGCATTTATAGTCTCTGATGCATATTGTCCTTGGCTTATGAGAATAGTTGGCTTCTGTGCTTTATACCACACTTCTTTAGGTATTATAGGTATTACAGTTATTTGATTAATTGTCAACATTAGTGGCTATCAGATAATACGGTGGCTGTCTTTTAAAACTCATTGGTTCATTGTTTGCATTTTCACTAAATTTTTGGCACCAAGTCTCCATAGGGCTTTACCAATATTGGTTCCCACAGCATCTAATTCTGATCCCATGGCTAAACTGGAACAAGAAGTAATGCCATCTAACATGTGCCATGTAGGGAAAGTGGCCTGTGCTGATGACATCTGGCTGAGTTCATTGATGTTTGGAGTACTCTCGTGTCTGTGCATGGGAATTGCATTTGAGCAACCGATCAGTCTACAATGTGGCAGTACTCCCATTGCTCATTTATGAAGTCATGTAGGTATTGTGAAACAACGGCTCCCTATCATTTTTGGGCAACCAATTTAGCTGAAGCTCCCGGAGTGTAGATGCCTCCTGCATTGACATAAGGGTTTTTTCCATTGTTTTAGTTAATCCATCTCTCCAAGAGGTGGTAGCTAGGTTGATGGAAGAATTCTTCGTTGACCTAGCCACATCTACAGCTGACCTAATTACAGAGCTTAGGGCATGAATATTTTCACAGCCCTGAGCAATGTAGCTAGTTGATCTAATTGTTAAAAATAGACCAGCCATAAGATCCAGGTTGTCCTAACCACCATTATTGACACCCATTTAACTGTGTGTGCTCCAAAACTCACTACAACCTAAGCTTCTCCAATTCTGAGAATTGCAAGACTGGAGCAGGTTGAAGTGGCCTGGCCACTTTGATGTATTGTAACGTGACCCAGTGAAACGGATCATTGTTAAGCTAAGGAGAAGCCTAGGATGTCAGTTACAAATGATTAGTATATGTACCAGCTGTTGGGAACAAATGTAGCAGAGAGCTAAGTCACCACACTCTTACATAAGGATGATACCATTGCAGATATGTACCCTTAGTGGTGTTTGGCTAGAGCTAGACTGTCTCAGACTTTATTTGGTTGCACAGGGAGTAAGGAGAAGTAAGACTCCTATGATTCTTCTACTTGGCTCTGCTCGGACTGGTTCAGAGAAAGCGACAAAGAGTCTTGTAGCACCTTAAAGACTAACTGATGTTTCGGAGCATAAGCCTTCGTGGGCAAAGACCCACTTCTTCAGATGTGACAAAGTGGATCTGATGAGGTGGGTCTTAGACCATGAAAGCTTATGCTCCAAAACATCAGTTAGTCTATAAGGTGCTACAAGATTCTTTGTCACTTTTGAAGATTCAAACTAACATGGCTACCCCTCTGATACTGGTTCAGAGAAGCAGTCTCTATCACATGGACATCTTTATACATTGGGGTTGGAATGTTTTTGTCTAATCCGTGCATCATCCACAACCATAACCACATATGGATTGACTCCTGGGTTACCTTTTGCTCCCTATTTGTCTGGTGTATCCATCTGTTGTTTATAGCCTTATAAGTAGATCGCAAGCTCTTTGGGGCAGGGACCGTCTTTTTGATAGCTGTTTGTACAGCACCTCTCACAATGTTGATCAGGGCTCCTTGATGATAGGGCAATGCAAATAATAAATAGTAATTAAAATAACAATAAGCCTTTCAATTTGTAGCTGAATCCATTTGTAAACATAGGTTCAGCTACAGTATTTTCTCGAAACTTTTTCCTCATTGTGACTAAAGAAAGCACGTGCTTGCAAGAAGAGGTTTAGCAGAGGGGAGCAAAGAGGCATAAGACAAAAGAAACAATAGCAAAGAAATAAAATGAAAGTGCTGGAATAAAAAGACAGAAGAATAAAACGCAGGGGTAGGGACAGTGGAGAAAGCTGAATAGAAACTGGCAAATGGAAATATTTTTTCACACACCACATAATTAGTTTCTGAAACTCATAGCCACATGATATAAATGAAGCCAAGAACTCTGCCAGATTCAAATAGGATTTAGAAATGTATGGACTCATACTGTTGCCCTTTTTGACTTGAAATAAAATTCAGGGCCTTAAGTGTGTTCCAGTTGGAAGTAGAAATGGATAGAGTCTGGTATTTTCTTTGATGCAGACTTGTTTATTTACAAGAAATGTACAAAGTCCTGCTTCTCCAAATGCAGGAGGAAGCAAGAATGAAAGGAAAAGCTTCTTTGCTTGCAACTCCCAGTCTCTTTATACAATACCAGACCCCAAAGGTCTCTCTCTTGTTTTTTGCCAGCAACTGCTTGGCTTTCCTCCTTTTTGCCTCTGCCTCTCTCTCCGTGGTCTTGTCTGTTCTCAGTTTTGATGTGTTCTCTCACTCACCCACCCCACTTGGTCACAATACTCATATGGAGCTAGTATTTAGGCAGACTATTAGACTTCGTTTGACATGTGACCCCTTAGCTGTCTCTTACAACTATCTTAAATGAAGGGCACATTCACATCTCAGTTTGAACGAGGTTTTTAACTCACCACATATCATGATTTCACCCATTTCATAACAATATAATCACAGAAATGTAGGTAGGGAAGGGACCTCAAGAGATCCTCTAATGATCCGTCGTTCCATGCTAAGGCAAAGTATATCTAGACCATCCCTGACAGATGCTTGTCTGTTATATGGAGAACAAGGATACCCAGTATAATAGTAAAGTAAAACTTTGGGAGGAGATATAAACCATCATCTGTCATGTCTTAAACTAATTCCCAATTATTGGGGGTTAGGAGGAAACGTCTTGGGGGTGGGGGAGCAGATTGTGTCATGACTGCCTACTTCAGGGTCTTGTGCACCATCCTCTGAAACATCTGGTGGAAACAATATTACAGATAGGTTTTTGCTTAACTTGCTATAGGTCTATTTCTGTGTGTGCAGGGTCATAAGGCTAAATGCTGATTTATTTTTGCAATCAACAGGAGAATCTATGCTGGGATTCGTGGCCCATATGTGATGGAGATGAGAGTTATAGAGCTGCATATAGTAGTTTGATGGTATTTTCAGGATCACCCAAAGCCAAAACAATGTACCTATAACACAGAGGTAATCCCAGTAGCTATGATTCTTTATATTGGGTTTGGTAGCTGAAGTTCTATAGTCTCATCTGGATGTGGGTGAGGAATGGTAGCTTGGCAATACAGTAATTGGATGGAAAGGAGTTATAGGTATATCAGTGGGCACTATCATAGGCTCAGGATTAAGATTGTTTATGCAACCTGATCACGACCTTCCCGACTTTCAAAGCTCTTGTGTGTGTGTGTGTGCGTGTGCGTGGTTAAATTGAAAGATGTGCCTAGAGTCCATTGACATCAATCAATGTTATATTGACAGCCACATAGCTGACTAATATAATACATATAATATCACCAATTAGATTTGCAGTATATTATTGCAGTATATTTAATGGTATGGTATGTTTTGTAATACGGAGCTAGATAAATACTTTTTATGAGCATTCTTACTCGGTCCCACTGACATCACTGAGATTATATTATTGGACCTGCTCCTGCTCTACTGAAACAAATTCACTTAGATGTCAATAGGAGCAGGCAGAGAATGTGTTTGATTATGGGCTACTTATGTAAGAAAGGGTTTGTAGGATCGGGCCCTTTATGTTTCCACTTATTTCTGCCAGAGTAATTCTGGTGTGGAGCGTATGTGATAGTGCAACTTTGTACATATTGTACATGTAGATTAATAAACATGTCACACACATCATGGTTTTGAAAAAGCCAAAAATACGAGAGTTGGCAATTTTGGTTGGATGGATTCCTGAGATTTCATCACATGGCATAATCTTTAATTAAAGATTAATCTTTAATTCCTGGAGACTCAAGGCCAATCCTGGAGGGTTGGCTGGCAACCCTTCAAAATACTACTCAATGTTATGGTTTCTTAGGTTAAAAAAAATCAAAGTTTAGTAGCTATCCATAAAAGATTTCTCTCTTTCCTTTTCTTTTTGGTTGAAGAAAAAGACGGAGGAAATTAAATAAAAAAGAAACATTTAAATAACATCAGGGTTGTGACAGAAACTAACAAAAAATAAAAGGCAAAGCCCTGGCTGAAACTTTGGGACCAATCCTGCTCCCAGTGAGCAGAAAGTCCTATTGACTTAATTGGGAGCTGGATCAGCTCCTTCATCCCTAACTCTTAAGAACCCGGAAACATATGTTGGTTTCTAGTACATTGCACTTGAGAGAGCCCTAAAACAATGCTGAGTTCTTCAACACGTTTTCATTCAACTGAGTTATTAAAGTGAATCACGGCAGGTTTCCTTTAGCCCATTTACTGTTGTGTGTCTGAAGGTTAAATAAATGAGTTAAAGGTAGGACATTGCCCACTACTCTGAATTTCCTGTCTTTTGTTGTCAGTCTGTGTTACAACATCCAGAACATTATTTCAAGGTGGTAGCTGAGCCTGATATATATTTGTATGTGTTAATGATTTTAGCGTACGTGAGGGCTAGGCACTTTTGTGTGCAGTTTTGTTTTTACATGTTCTGTTGTTCTTGCTGCTGAAAACACTTGCGGCTGGAGAAAAAAATAAGAATTAAAAGGGGAGAAAAAATAGATCACCCTCTATCAATTGGCCTGTTCAGCAAAGAAGGAATAGATTTTACTCTAATCTGTTACATTAGCATAACAAGAGAAACGCTAGAGCAGTTGTTAATAACAGCAAAGAGGTTGTTTAAGTCAAGCATGTGTTTCAGCTCCACGGGCTGATTAATCTTGTCACCAATTTTTTTTTGTCCAGAAAACTTTTCATTGGAAGCGGAGGGGAAGAAAAAAAAAAGGAGCAGAATAGCAGTTTCCCCGCCTTCAAACCTGTCTCTGTGTCTACTCTTACTTCTGCCTGGATTAGTCGACATAAAGCTGTTTTCTGCAGCCAAGGCTCTCAATGGCAAGTTAAATTTAGACAGATTGTCAGGAGTGGAGAACATGGGCCTGAGAAAAAGGATCTGGCTCCAGCCCTGACCCACTCTTTGTTCTCACATAGTGGTCACCTGCCATAGAGCACAATGCATGAGCCCCACCCCCTCCTTTCCTGATTCAACCTGACCCTTGAAAACCTTTCTGATTGGCTGAGACCATGTTTGAGTTGTTGCTGGGGGAGCCCTGGGAAAAACAACAACCTAGCAAAACTCTCTCTCCTCCTCCCACACCCTCCAGCACATCCACCCCTGAAAGGGGATGGTGGGGGAAGTGTGTGTGGGGAGGTAGAGAAAATCAGCACAATTAAAAATGCAAAGGAATGACAAAGGAGGGTCATTGCAGTGCTAAGGACCTGAGGCCTGGTCTGATGAAGACCACATGCAGCATCCTTAGCAGGAAACAGAATAATAATAATAAAAAGTTCTTAGAGGTAAAGAAAACTGCCAAAATACAAAAATTCACTAAACCCCGAAGAGTCTGTTTTTGTTCTGCAAACAGTGCTTGGCTTGCTAACAATGCCTGACCCCCAGCATTGTCTTGTGAAAATTCCCCAGTCGGGGGAAAACTGTCATGGCACACGCTCAGGTTAAAGTTTCCTGTTAATGAGAGAGAGACAGAGAGAGAGCGTACTTAGCAATGATCGACTTCTGCAGCAAAAAAAGAAGATAATGCTGCTGAATTAGTCTGGTGACGTTTCACTGTCCTTCATACAGACTCTCTCCCCTGGCCTGACCCTCGGTAAAACGTAACACTTTGCCTTTAGCCATCGTGGTCAGCCTTCTCTTGTGTGTGCCGCTGAACTAGCTTTCTGATGGAAATAAATGCCACTCACGCCTCAATGTAGTTTTATGGTAATTTCACTTTTGTACAATGGGAACCTTAACAATTTTGCAAAAAGCTCTTTGTACATCCTTTTCTTTTCAGTGCAATGCTTGATCTAAAACAGCCTCCGGTCACATTTGTAACTGAGCACTACATGCACATGTTTGTAGGATTTTTGTCTGGCTAGAGCATGGAGCTGCTGAAGACAATGTCAGAGTGAGAGGAAGACACAGCAGACCTCAGTCCAAATTGCATTGAAACAAAGGTGTAACCTGTGTCAACAGTATCTTGTCTATACTTGGGCAGTTTGTACTGCCAAACAAACAAACAAAAATATTACATTGCCACTTGTTGTGAAATATACTCTTATAGGTCCTGATCTTGCAAAGCATTTGTGTATGTTCTTAACATTGAGCATATGAATAGTTCCATTGATTTCAGTGAGGCTACTCATATGCTGAAAGTTAATTATGGGCTTAAATGCTTTTGTGGATTGGGTCTGTTATCATCACAGGGCCAAATCCTGCCTACTATGTACTCCATGAGCTGTTCCATTGACTTCAGTAGGACTACATGTGGAAATGAGTGCTTTCAAAGCGAGGAAGGGTAGTAGAATCTGACCCATAATGCTTAGAATATTAATCTGAGATGGACTAAGAAAAAAACTGTCTAGTAGAGGCTGTCACCACTCATAGGGAAAAATTCAGATGCGGTGTGAACATACATCTCTCTATTGAAATCAGTGCAGTTGTGCCTCCTCCTTACTCCAGGTCTAAGTTTGGCTCATCAATTCTGTCCTCAATGAGAGCTCAGTAACCGAATAAAACCTTTCATAGTAGCATTAATTTATCTGGCCTTTGCCTCGCTGCATACAAAATGGACAGAAAAAGCTCAGTATTGTATGAAAAAAAGCTGTCAGTATAAAAACCCAGGAATACTTATTCCACACTACAGTGGAAATTGATTCAGTGCACTCTGCGTTGCAACAATGAGCAGTCGTCTCAGAAAAAGCAGACAGGTTGTTAGCAACTGGATCTGCACACCAAACTCCAGAGGAATCTTCAGCTTCAACCCAGCAACTTGGGCCATTTGGACAGCCTGACCCACCTCAAGAGGTCCGTCAAGGATCAGTTTGTCCCCTGGGTGGCTTAATCTTAGCACCTTTTTGTCTGTGGATCCACTTTTCATCGGTGGATCTTCAGGTGTTTTACAAATGTGGGTTACGGTTATGTTACCACCTTTCTACAATACTACCCGAGGCACTGGAAACACTGTCTGTTTACACTCTTGCCAAGGTGCTCAGTTTCTTGGAATTTGTGGATCCCACTAGATCTGTACATGGATCGTAGGTATCTACAAGAGGCAGAGGGTCTCCTGCACAGAGAGTTAAGTCCTCAGACTCTGTGCTGCATCCTAATTTTCCCATCCCACCATGCCTCTATGGTAGCATGGTTTTAATACTACAGTACTATGGGTTTCCCTCCTACGAGCCACTGTCTCTGGAAACACCACAGGGATGGTTTCAGGGAACAGAGAACCCACTTTGAGATTTAGCAATTTAGCATTACTGGCCTGAACCAACAGCAGCTCAGTAGAAGATTTTTTATCTAACATCACGAGAGGAACTTGTCTTTGCATATTCAATTCAGTCTATGAAGGGCCTGATTTTCCACAGCCTTACAGCTGTGCAGCTTGAGTGTAAAATGGTACCAAATCAGAATTCCCCACTGACTTACAGTGGTGATAATATTTTACACACACTTTGCACAGGTTTAAATGACTGTTCAAGATGTGAAGTAATGAAGAATCGGAACCAAAGAGTATAGTGTGTCCGTACAGTAACTCTCCTTTATAATCTTTGCCCATACGTGCACATTTTATTGTGGCACCAGTGCAGACATTATGAGAGTGAGGGAAGCCTACTCCCACCCCCAACTCTTTACTCTCCTGTTTATGTCACCCTCAGTTTGGCTGCAGGTTTCATTCATTCTCATCCCTGGTCCTCATCAGCTTTGCAAAGTGGTTGCACCACTGTTGTCATCTGGGAATGAAAACACAGTTAAAAAAATACAGGTTCCTGCTTAAAACAGGAATTATAAGACATGAAGCAAGTTGCAACCAAAAGCCTCAGGTCCTTTCCCAAGGAACCGAAAATATATACTTCAGATGAGACCAGCAGTGGAAATACCCATTGTCCTGTGCTATGTATATTGCAGCAAGATGAGGTATTTTGAATCCTGTGGTGACTTTTCCTCTTTCAAAGTGCCTTTTGATGCTCCTCAGTGTGACAATCAGAAATATAGCATGAGGTCCCAGTGCAAATTCATGGAGGGTGTAATTTTGTAATATTTCTCACAACTCTTGTATTTCTTTTTGTTGGTTCTGAAACATTTTAGACATGCCCCATGATATTGCCTGTTTAGGATTTTATAGAGTGGAGAAAGTCACTCAATAATTATTATGCATCATAGCATCAACCCTTGGCTCACTCTAAGTAGTATTTTATTGAACAAGTAGTTTTAATTGAAATCTCTGGGAGGATTTGTGAAGGAAGGTATGAGCCTATAAGTGGCTCACTCTCTGGCCCTGTATAATTACTTTTTTTAAAAAAAGAGCGAGGACATAAGATAGAGTTTGGGGAGGTCAAACCTCACTCTTATGTACTTCCTATTTTAGGAATAAATATTTTTAAAGGGAACGATATATCTCTTCAAAGGACCAACTATAACAACTGAACCAGAAGGAGTGGGAGGAGCACACCCATGTGAAAGATGTGATGTCAATTTTAATTGTACTGATTCTATGTAACGAGATTTATGTGAACAAAATTAACTAAAATTCAAGTTCTAGGAATCTGGTCATCTTTTCAGTTGCTTTTTTGGTCAGTAGGTGCATAGGGGCAATAACTTTACAGATTTGTGAATGTGGTTTTACTAGTAACATCTGTTGTGCCTTCTTTCTTCCTGCCTCATAGTGGGCTATTCTGAGCTGACACCAAGGATATTGTCATGAGTTAAAAGTAGCTCTCTGGAGACTGGGCCTTTCTGCACTTACAGTCTCTTAGTCTAAAAGTTCCCAGGAGAAGCGCTTGACACACTAACTGTTTGACAGAAGGACAAGGCAAGATGACAGCTTGGGACGCCTATGTCCATCAGAAGCCTCAGTCTGTATCCCACTAGCAGAGGGTATTTGAAGATCAGACACATAAATAATAGCATTCACACACATTTGGTTACAACGCTTAATAGCCGTATCAGGAATCAGTAAAGAAAAACAATGCATCCTTTATAGGATTTTTTTAAATGAATTAAAATGGCTAGTTAGAACATTTTTGCTTTATTTATTTATTTAATTTAAAACATGGACTTTACTGATGTCAAACCATCATTATTTTAGAAACAAAATCTTTTTCATGTTTCCATCAATTGTCAGCCCCTCAAATTTTCTTTCCAAAATGGTCTGTCCAATATCTTTTTCAGTTTAGTGGCTTGATGCATAGGCAAAGGGTTAACTGGATAACTCACTCACACAATATCTTAGATTACAGATAGCCAGCAAGAAAGGTTTTGCAGTGTGGTAATAACTACCACTGCATCGTGGGAACAGGCTGCGGCAGACAATGATGGAATTGACAATGGTGCATACAAAGGCCACCTTTGGGAGAAACCATATCTCACAGCATGCTGGGAAAAGTGAGAAATAGTAGCAGATGCTGTCAGGACTATAAGCAACAGATGCCTCCTGGCCAGTGTTCAGCCAGTACAACCAGATCACACCATTCATAAGAAGGGGACATTTTTCTCCCTTTCTTTGTAGGAGGGAGGTAGCAAATACAAATATTGCAGAGGAATTAAAAACAGCAGATGGTGGCAGCAGGATTTGATGAGATCAGGGTCAGGTATGGGTATACATTTGGTAGTGGCATTAATCATCCTTTCCCTTTGGGAACTGAAAGTTCAGGCCACTAACACAGCTTTAAATCGACCACCTTCAGGTTATGTTTTACTTACCCAGTCATCCCCAATACCTCCCCTCCCCTTCCCACTTCAAAGAACACGGCTGCACAGATCTCTTGTGTGATGCTGTTAGATTTAGGAGACTTTAAAAGGACATATGCTGAATATTTTGTAAATTCACTTTGTGTTTAAATAATTAATAAGCCAGACAATCCTGAACGGGAAATTTAGAAAGTCTCAGTTGAAAATGACTGCAGACTCTGTTACACAATTGTGCCCAGTGGGTTGTTTTAATTTACTAGACAAATGCTCTCTGTCTGTTATTGGCTTGAACATATTTTGTCACCTTTAATCTTCTATCTATTGCTTAGGATATGTATTTTATAATCCTTCTTTATGCCATCTTAAGGGCCCAGAAGGAAATACTGATGTGAATAAAATAGCTCCCCTGGATTTTAAAAAAAGAAGAAGCTAGAATGAGATCTCTTATGTACTTTACACAGTGATTTTGGTCTAATTCAATAAACCATTAAGGAATGTAAATGAACAATACATTTTAAAGAGTGTCATAGTCTACTCCTTTTCAGATGTGTGTTTTGTGAGTGTTTGGGTCCTTCATTTTGTCCTGAGTGGGTCCAAATCTTTGGCTCAAGTTAGACAAAGATCCTTCTGTGGGAGGACGCTTCAATGTTCTTGCTTTAATTTTTGAAAAATGAAAAAGACATTCTCATTGTCATTTCTAAAATGCCAGCCTATTCAGTAAAAGGGATCATCGTCAAAGTGTAATAATACTGATCGTCGAGAGGCAGCATTCTCTGCTGGGTAGGAAAATGGAATGGGATGTGGGGCCCTGGCTTCTATCTTGGCTGTGACACTGACTTGCTGGTCTTGGGCAGGTTATTTACCCGCTCTGTGCCTTAGGTTCCCCATCTGTAAAATAGAGATATTGTTACCAGACCTACCTCACATGGGTGTTGTGAGGCATAAATAGCCAGGGCGAAATTGTGCTCTGCTTGTCTGGAAAGTGCTTTGAATCTCTCCACAAGCTGCACAGTGAGGAGTGAAGCTGACAGGCTCCAAAGCTTGAAGGAATGGTGGTCACAATGTAGGCTTTGATATATAAGGGACCATCAGGGCTCTGAAAGGGACATAGAGGACTTCCTTTCTCCTCAAGGGGAAAAAGTTTTCTGCCCAAGTGTCTTGGGGGCCATTTAAAATAAGTAAGTAGAGCTGGCCATATCCCTTTTAAACACGTGCTTTTGCATGGGGCATTTTCTTGCATCCTTTGTTCTTTTCATAAATCAGTTGTTTGGTGGCTGCTCTCTTGATCAGCTCATGTCTAGGGTGACCAGATGTCCTGATTTTATAGGGACAGTCCCAATTTTTGGGTGGTTTTCTTATATAGGCTGCTATTACCCCCCACTCACTGTCCTAGTTTTTCACACTTGCTGTCTGGTCACCCTACTCATGTCCCTACAGGCACTTCTCATATGTCCTCATAAACAATGTAAGAGCGTCTTGGTACCTAAGTTATCATTAGCTAACACAAAACATTATTTATAATGCAGCTTCTTATTTGGTGTCCTGGGGAAGTTCCCGAGGAAAGGTTTGTAAAGTTCTTTGCACCTCTTTGCATAAGATGCCATTGTTGCTCATCCACTACCCAGAAGATAGCCCTCTACAGACACCTTCTTCCGCTTCTCACCCTCTAGTCATTGACTCAGACCAGCCTGTCTACCTTGTACTCAGTCTTTCTTCAGACTCTGCTCCTAGACTTGTATGGAGCCCCATTCCTCACGTCATCAGCGTTGATGTGAAGGCCAGCACTGCCAGAGTCCTGAATAGTTAGGGGATGGGCAGACAGGAAGAGTAGACTTCTCTGCCTCCACAAAACCCTGGTTGGCCAGAGAGCTAGCAGGAAATCCCACATGCTAGTCCAATTTTTATCTTTAAAACCATGTTCTATGATCACAGCAGTAGACATGATCTCAGATAGTAGTTTCTTGACTCTTGGGCATTTGCTGTGTGGCTGATAAAGTTTTAAACCAAATTTAGGAAATTTTTCTTTTCGTTCTTATTCTAAAATTGATCCTTGTCATCACTGACTAAATATTTGGGATTTATTGTACCCCAAGGATAAACTAGAGATTAAAAATACACTAGTTAATTTGTTAATCTGCTTGTTGGAGAAATAAACCTCGATAGGCAGAAAGGAAGCAGATATTTTGGGAGTGGGTGAAAAGTATTGTCAGTCCTTTTTTGAGTGTTTTCTTCTTATTCTCCAGATTGTTATCTTCTGCAGTGTCAGAGTCATAGTTTTCAGGGTCCAGGACTTGACTGATTCCTATTGACTTTATTGGGAGCAAGACTGGGCTGCTCTTCTCCAGTTTATTCTTGTATGTAATTATCTAACAGAAATAGATGCATGTGCTTCAAAAGGAGAATACACCAGTTTAATGCTCCTAAAGATTTACACTGCTCATAACACATTTAAGGAGGGATACACTAATTTAAAAGGCAAAAAACCAACCCCACCCCAAAAAACCCCTCCAAAAAACAACCCCCCCAACCCTAAAATAAATGAGAGGATATGGTTCTTTAAACAACAAAAATTCTTAGCATTTAAGGCCAGAAGGGACCATTCAATCATCTAATCTAATCTTTATAATACAGGCTATTAAAATGCACCCAGTTATCCTGCGTTAAGCTCAATAATTTGTGTTTAACTAGAGCATGTCTTTCAGAAAGGTATTCAGCCTTGATCTGAAGACATCAAGAGATGGATAATTCAGCATGTCCCGTAGTAATTTGTTCCAATGGTTAATCACCCTCACTGATAAAAATGTGTGCCTTATTTCGAATTTGAATTTGTCTGTCTATAACTTCCAGCCATTGATTCTCACTAGGCCATTTTATACTAGATTAAAGAGTCCTTTAGTATCCAGTATTTTCTCTCCATGAAAGTACTTATACACTTCAATCATCTCATTTTCAAATTTATTTCCTGGACATTTAATCACTATTTGTATTAGATATGGGCCAAACTGCAACTCACATTGAAATCAATGGCACCTGTAGGTGCTCAGCACCTCCACGAAGCAGGCCACTGATTTAAATTCTTAAATATGGATTGGGGCACCTTTATTAGACTCTCCTCTGACAATAAAACATCAACCATAGTTTTCATTTCCAGGGTAGAAAGAAAAAGAATTGTTTGAGAACATTTTTTTTTTATTAATAGCTTTTGGAACATGGTCAACATATTTCAGTTATGTTGCACTGCCCATTTTGTAAAGTTTTGGAGCAGTGATCTGAAAATGTAAAATAAAAAATGAGCCAGGCTTTTGAAGCTGAATCAAGCCAATATATTTGTTTTCCTGCTAGATCTGGGATAAATCTTTCCCCCCAATAGGAAGTTCTTTTGTTTTAACTTTCTGTGTCAAGGAGCCAATTAATTCAAACTTCCCTCAGGTTACACAGGTCCAGTTGTCATTAGTCCTTTCTTCTGAAAGGACTCGTTTCCATCACTCTATGTCATCCATGAATGGGAAATTAATCAGCACCATTAGAGAGAGAAAACTCCCACTTGAACTGCAGGTTCCTTTTCTCTCCTATCGGCTGATTGGGATTTCATACCTTTTATGTAAAGCAGACTTCCAGAGCTGTTACCTATTTAAGGAATTTTTCAATTAACATTTTTTCCCCTCAAGAGTGACCAGGGCCTTTCGATCCCACCACAAAAGGTTGGCTTACTTTTCATATAACACTGCGCTCAGCTCAGTTCCTTCATCCTGAAGGCCTTTTATTTGGGAGTGATGATTTAGTTCAAACCCTCACTAATCAATAGCTGATCAATGCACAGCAGGAGAGAATTTCTGTTTAAAATCCATTGCACTTCAAGGGACTAAAAATTTCTCATTTGAACAAAAAGTACTCCAGCCTTACTTAAAACCCATCTAATTGGCATTTGGTTAAAAAACAAAAACAAACCTAAAAGGAGAGAAAGCTCCATAGTAACTTTAAGCAGAAACCTAGGCTACAGGCTGATCTAGCAAGGTAATGAGAACCTTCAGCGCCCATTGAACTCAGACTCTCAGGAAACACTCATCACATGACAAAATCGGGCTCCTACTGTCAAAGTGCACTTTATATATAAGGTCTTATTTATGTTTAAATCTTGGATTGATTTTTTTGAGTACAAAACATATTATTATATGACAGTAAATCCAATAACAATATCTTTCCTCCTTAACAAGAGGACACAAAACGATGTGTCTATCTCTATCGTCCATCTCTCCTCTCTTTTTCTTTTTCCGAACAGTGGAATTCAGAATCACAGAGTATATACATAGTGAATCTAGAGTGGTAGCCTTTGCATGGATTGCAGTGTAAAAGTTTACTGCAAAAATTATCCAGAATTGTCCTAGAAGTTGTGAGCCTGACCTGGCATCACTGAAATCAGAGGGTGCTTTGCCACTGATTTCACCAGGAGCAGGAGTGGGTCCATGGTTTCTACTTGGGGCCAAATGCTACAGTGCTTATTCACGGAAAAGGCCTATTGATTTCACTGTCCTCCTGAGTAATGTCTTTGGGGCAGGCCAGTAACTTCCAGCTACAGAAGATGACTTTTGAATTCCCTGTATTTGTTTTCCAGCTAAGTCTAGGATCAATCTTTCCACCCAATAGGAAGTTCTTTTGTTTTAACTTCTGTGTCAAGGAACCTACAGAAGTCAGCTGCATTTCTATAGAAGCAGGCTCATGCCCTTATTTAACCCCGCTGCTTTCTCCTCTCTGTTCTACTTCTTGTGTTCCCACCTCAATGCCTTTTTTCTTTACACTAAACCTCAAGTATTGTAGGAAATGAATCTACCCATTTAATTTAAGAGAACACGAGCTGCTGTATGATGAAAGTAACTATATGTCGGAGACAGCTGCGTGATTGAGTTCTTACATTTCACGAGCCACATTCTAACTGTGGTGCCCTCAGACTCACTGAAGAGAATGCAGTGGGGACTGAACTGTGGCTAGAGCCCCCTGGAAGAATTCTGATTGGGTAATGAGAATTCCTCCTGGGGTGTGCATTCCAGAGCTGTAGTCTGCTACTCAAGGAGAGGGTTCAGTCCAGTGTGCTCTTTGCTCCAGGCTTAGGGTGCAATATGGAGGTGGGGGGATTAGGGTCATGATGCTGCCCAATCCATCCTGTTTTTGAAGAGCTAGCACACATGGGAACACTACGAGGGAACACAAACTGTATTCCCTTACATGATCCTGATTGGCCTCTGCACAGCATTGAGAAAGAAACACTTTGACTTCTTTTCCCTTGTCCATCTGAGTCAGTGCTGGCCTGAATTTGACCCTGTGTTATTTAATGTTATAATTTCTTTTGGACTTTATTCTGCCATCTCTATTCTCATTGGGTGAAATTCCTCCCTGTGCAGAAGGCTCAGCACACAAGGTCCTTGCACCATTTGATTCCCACTTACACTTTATTCTGAGAGCTCAAGTGGTGACATAGGCCCAGTGGCGGCCTCCTGCATGGGGTATTTTTATTTTGTTTTTTCTCAAGAACTCTAATGTCTCAGACATCAGTATGTAAAACAGCTTCCTAGGTCTCTGTGATCCAATGTAGTGAGAACATACAAACAAACATGCTGACACCTAATTCATAGCTAATATCCCTCCTCCTTAGCAAATTGTTTCCTGATGCATGGGTATTTGAGATAGCAGAGAACTAAGCTGTCATCATATATGAGCTGTCAAATCCTTGCATGATGATTCAGCTAAGACAGACATTTTCTGCCCCAGACCAAAACCCTAAGGGCAGGTCAAAAATGTTCACACTAAAAGTTAATTAAAAATGGACTCTTTTTCAAATACAATTTTTTTGTGCAAAAAATTGCCACTATTCTATTTTTCTATTATTTTGCCAAATGTTCTCTAATTTTTTACCCAAATTATTTTTGAATTTTTTTTAACCAAAAACTGTTTATTATTTAAAACTGTTTTTTTGGTAAACACAAGCTTTCTACAATGATTTAAAAAAACATTTCAATATACATTTCTATTCAAATTTGGGGCCAGCTTTGCTTGAAAGCTGTAAGAAAGAGAGAATGAATCTTAGAAATCAGAAATTGAAAAGATATTTTAGGTAATCTTATTCTTCCCTGAGCGGAGAATGAAGGATTGTTCGTTTCCTACAGTACTTTCTCACTTGCTTTGCCTAATTAGTCTTATAGAAACTCTTTCATAACAGAAATCATATAGATTTAATACAAATCTTTACCAATGTTACCAGTCCAACTTTAGATTATTAAAGCTTGAAAATTTCTAATTTCCTTTTCCATAATTAAAAAAATTATTATTCCAGCACAGTGAAATCAAGCTGATTAATTTTGCCTTTGTCAGTTTCTTTTTCTCTCTGTCCCTCTTTTCTCTTATCTGTCTATGATTTCGTGACACATTCAGCTCTGTAGTATCTGAATGCCTATGAGTGTTTCACTCTCTTGTTCTCAAGCACCAGCACAATGTTATTGTGCTGCAGTTTCCAACACAGGAAGGGGATTGTTTAAATACAAATAAACCTCTTTCCACTGAAATTAATAAGATCATAACTACATTAATATAGGTATTGTAATGTTTTGGTATTTTTTTTCTCAGTGAAAACTCAGTTTTACTACTTGACTGGGTATTTTCAAAGAATGTGCACGCTGATTCTTGGAAGCAAAGTGCAACACAATCTCATTTAAATGCAAGGAAGAAAAAAAATTGTGATACAGCACATGTCTACACTTCATGTACACCAGAAGGTTACTCATCATCACAGCTCTCCTCCTCCACATAATTTGGAATTTGTCAGACCTTTTTGCAATACCATCTCCCTAGTTTCAGTAACTCTTGGATATCTCTGAGAGATGACCCATCCTGCTGCCTTCCCCAGATTTTGTAATGCATCAGCATTCTTTTGCATAATGTAGTAGGCGCTATATGAAGACAATACCACTGTTACGGAAAGCTATGACACTGCTGCTCTTCTAGGAATAGCTAAAATTGTTTCTAAAAAAACACCAAGAACATCATTAGGAACATAGTCCTACGGACTCTTGCCCAGGGAAGTCATTCTGATTTGTTGCTGGCAACTCCATTGACTTCAATGAGCCTGCTAGATCAAATAAGGTCTACTTGTGTGATAAATGCAGGATGCAACCCTAGCTTCTGATCTTGGTTACAATGGAGTATATCCAGAGTAAGTCTATGACATTTCTTAATTAGAAGTTGGAGGTAATTAATTATGGACATTAGACATTTCTGCTGTCTTAAATTTAATTGGGTACTTGGGGTATAAACAGAATTCTCCCTACCTTCATCCCCTAAAGTAATTGTTTTTTCTGGCACTATTGCTAAAATGTTCCTCTGTGTATTCTGGTTGTTTGGCCTTCTGTACATGTATTGCCTGTTTGAGTAAGTATCACTGTATACAGATGGATGCTGAGATTTCCCATTAGTCTGCCATTTGGTATTATAAAATATGTGGTTGCACAGATCAGTTTATGAAAAATGATTTGGAATCCACATGGTTTGAAGATAGAGATCAGTGCAACCTATGGAGTTCAGACAAGATTTGTCATCCAAATCTGAAATTCCCCAGATTTCACTGGTACTCAGGCTTGGGCTTCCAATTTGGCCTGTACAGAGATGAGCTAGGCTGTTAAGTTTGAGGTTAACATCCAGAGTTTTGTTTCAGAACCATCTCTTTCTAAAACAATACTCAACTATAATTAGACACACATTAGGTAAAACCAGGAAGTCTGAGATATACACAGAGAAATCCTATTCTCATTAGACTTCCAGATCAGTTTGCAGATCAAAATGGTTCAGCCAAGTCCAGATAAGCTATATGTAAGTATTGAAATTTTATCTAAACTGAAATGAAACTCCTCACCTTGTAAGGTTCACCTACCACCAGTCATAATTTAGATAATGCTCCAAATTCTGAATGCCCAATGTACATAGAGGTACACTCAGACAACCGACATACTCACTCTGCCGTGGAGTCAGTTTTCTGACCTGACTTCGATTATTCCTAAACCCATGGCAAGGCTGTGCCTCAAGGCATATTGGCATCCTGAGGCGGCTGAAATAATTTGTACCAGCGGGAAGTTGGGCTGTGCAGGGAAGCATTGTAGTTAGAATATGGGAAAATAATAATGTTTTCGCAATGTATTATGTTGTGCCAGTTCTTGAAAAATTTGCATAGGGAATGAGATCACAAGAGCTGCAATTTTGTTAAATCTCTCTCTCTCTCCCATGAGATTTCCTTCCTCATTATACCAGATTTAAGAACAGAATAAAAGGTAGATAGTTTATATTTCTTTTATAGAAAATTGGGAACCCTCTGTCTCCTTTGCAATTTTCAGATAGAGCAGTGAACTTTTACATTTGTTGGTATTTCTGGAAAGTTCATAATTGTACAAAAACGTGACTATTTTTGTACCTTCTATGAATTTTTCTATAGATTTTTTTAAAACATTCCAGGGATTATGCTAAACATCCTTTAGGAATAATGAAAAAGGAATGGTTTTTATTTAGCAAGGTGTCAAGAATCAGAGAGGTGGCCGTGTTAGTCTGGATCTGCAGAAACGACAAAGAGTCCTGTGGCACCCGTGGATCCCGACAAAGTGGGTATTAGCCTACAAAAGTTTATGCTTCAATACTTCTGTTAGTCTTTAAGGTGCTACGGGACTCTATGTCGCTCATTTAGCAAGGGTCAGATTGTGGCACCCTTACTCACATTGAGTAGAACCTTACTTCATAGGTAAACCTATTGACTTCAGTGGACTCATGGTATAAGGTACTATTCAACATGAGTAATAAGTTCTCAGTCTACCACAATCCTCTATCAACGAATTCAGCCGCGTCTTTGACTCTCATCCTTATTTTTTATAGCTTATTCCCACTGAAGCCTTTATTGTCTCTCCTTTTCCCCCCTGTTCCTTCTCAATTCAGCCTCTTTACTTCTTTGAATCATGTGCTATGTCTCTTGTTTTTCTTTTTCTTTGCCCATTTCCTCCCCCTTATTTATTTAAGCCATTCCCTTGTTCAGCTGCTCTCATTTTCTTTTTGTTTCTAACCCCCGTTTGAGTGTTATGCTCTCTGTTGTTTTTCTCTGTGTGGGTGTGAGCACATTCTCCTTCCTTATCAGTTGTGTCCTTTTCTCTAAAACATCTGAGTGGATTCTGGAATGATCTTTAGCCAGAGTCTCCCTGGGGGTCTCTGTCCTAGGCTCCAGAGCTCCTGAAATGAGATGGAAAAAGAGAGACACCCTGACAACAACTTGTCCCTAATGGCCAGATGGCCAGCACTCCCATTAATACAATATCAAGCATTGCTGTAGTTCTGCCTTGGAAACTGCTTGCCTGTGCTGGCTTCTTCTCACACTCCTCTGACAACCATGCCAGTCCCAGCACCCTCTTGGGAAAATAAATGGAAATGACTGAATAAATACTTTGCATTCAAGTCACTGTGAAATGAGAGAGTCATCTAATATGTTCACACGTGACTGTTTGTGTTACCCACCCATCTTCCCCCTAGTTCAGTTGTGCATGATTCTTTCCTGTACATGTTGATATTTAATTCAGCTCCATTACCGCCTGTGACTGAGGTTTTCAAACGTGTTCTAGCTTTCTGATGTACATCCTCTCACCCTGTGCTTCATTGGGTGGGAGGCCAAAAAACATTGTACATGTCAGAGTTAGAAGAAGCTGTCTATCTACAAAAGAACAATCAGTTGTGAATGTTTGGGTACGGTTAGATAGGCATGTTTTGACCTTGTAATACCATGCTGTCTTGCTTTGTGTCATGCCATTCTCAGAAAAGTACGACTAAATGTTTTACAGCTGACTGTAGAATCATAGATGGCAGAAATAGAAAAGAGCAATTGGGCCTGTTTTAGACTCTCCTCCATCACCAGCAATGCAGAATTCATGTATCTCAGTTACGGACCTGCTCCAGCAATCCTTACTTGCATATCAAGTACCAACTGCTACTCAGTGTAAAGCCTGGGAGTGAAAAGTGAAAAACCCTCACCCTGACAGATGTAGCTATCCCTTCCTAACCCTTCATGTAGACACAGCTGAGCAGGGCTGCCTGGGGGAGGGGGGGCAAGTGGGGCAATTTGCCCCAGGCCCCACTGAGGCCCCCACAAGAATATAGTACCAGGCAGCACGCCAGGTTTTCGGTAGCATTTCAGTGGCAGGTCCTTCACTCGCTCCGGGTCTTTGGCGGCACTTTGGCGGCGGGTCCTGCAGTGCCAGAGCGAGTGAAGGACCTGCTGCCGAAGACCTGGACTGCTGCCGGTGCAAAATTGCTTTGCCCCAGGCCCACTGAATCCTCTGGGCAGCCCTGCAGCTGAGTCAATGGAAGAATGCTTCTGTTGACATAGCAACCATTGCTCATTGAGGTGGCATTCCTATGGTGACGGAAAAGTCTCTTCTATGAGTGTAAGCTGTGTCTTCACTATGGGGTTATGCTGGCATAGGTACGGCAATGCACCTATGCCGGTATAGTCTCTGTAGTACAAATATATCCCACAGATTGCGGAACTAGGTCCTTATATAGGAACTTTCATGGCATATCAAATGTTACAACTATATATTCCCTTAACTTAAACTCCATCTACTACAAATTACAGTATCACATGTTAAATGCACAATAATTCTCCCAAATTTGCTCAGTGAGAGGCCCTCTGTGCATAACTGCACCAACCCTTGTGGAGGAGAGGAGTCACTCACTTACTTAGCACCATCCTTTCCTTCCCAGAATCCCACAGGGTCCAAGATTCATTCCTGGGGAATGGGCGTGTAGAGCGGGGATGGGAGAGGCACCTAGCATGGGATGCTCAGCCCCTCATGGGACTAGGCTCAGTATTCGATAAGGTATAAACCAAGGAGTGGGGAGAGATAAAATGTGAGGCATTTTCTTCGTTCTTTCCAAAGGGCCAGGTTATGGATCCCTTACTCACATTGGTGAGCACTTACACATAGGAGTAGATGCACTGGGACTACCAGTGATCGTAAGGATTCCATAAACTAGTGCTATATTTGTGTGTACATGTGTTTGTTTGCTTTTTAACCTTTGTCTGTTTTCCTTTATAGCTCTGCAATCTTTCTTTATTTTCCCTAATTTTCCTCTTTTTTTTATGCTAACTCTGGTCTTTTTAAGGTATTACCCTGCCTCCACTGAAGTAAATAAAAAAACTCCTATTGACTTCAATGAGAGCACAAGAAGTCCCTTACTTTATTAATTATTGTTATTATTATTAATTATTATTATTATTGTTCATTCCTGGGGTTTTTGGAGTATCTATTTGTAGCGGAAAACAATATAGGTGGCTTACAGGATCTACAATTTTTGACTGAACAAATGGAAAGGGTTTTGGCGGGAAACTTTAACTGGGAAATTACTTCTCATGACAAAAATGGCAGCAGGGTTTTGTTATGAGTTTACATCCAGGAACTGAACAATTGCTGAAGTTTAAAAAAAGAGAGGTTGAAACAAATACTTACTGGCAGATCAGCCTGATCTCTGCTAAAACTATGCAACTCTTCCAAGAAGTTTGAGCAGGGCAGAAATTGCAGGTCTAACCTGATATTGCTACCTTTACACTTGGAATGGAGGGGGGCGGGAAGGGTGAAAGGAAAATTAAAGAAAGGACAGAACAGGTGGCCAAGTCCTTTATGCACAAAGGGTTGGTAAATATTTGTAGGCAAACAGCCTTGGCATCAGCTCAGAAAACTGAGAGGGGCTTCATTAAACACAGTTTCTGCTTCAGATCATTAATTCATTTTAATTATGTGTCCACCGGTCAGCTTCAATTGTAGGAGAGGTTTTAAGATGAGTGGAATGTTGTGAGGTGATGCAGGCAATCTGATTGGCTAATATGCAGGGCATTAATTCTTTAAAAATGCCCTACACATACCAGCTGACGTGATGTCATCCACGCACCAGCTCCATATGTCTGTTATTTCTTTTCATTTTGTAAAAGCAGTAACCAATTTTGCACAAAAAGAACAGGAGTACTTGTGGCACTTTAGAGACTAACAAACTTATTTCAGCATAAGCTTTCATAGGCTACAGCTCACTTCATCGGATGCATAGAATTTTGCACAGGGCATTTCCTATGGGCTTAAATAATGACTGGCTAGGGTTAATGGCACTTGGCTGTGCTTTATGTCACCAGCTCCACCTAGTCTGTCATTAATCCAGGGTCTTGGGAAAGTCCTGTGTTTCAGTTGCTGTTAGAGAAATAAAGTTAAATCTATCCTATAGCACTTACTATTTAATCTCCTTATTTGAGTATTTAAAATTGAGTGTGGGATGGGGAAAGATTTCATACTCTTACATATAAGATGTCACTTCGCTTTAGGTAAACAATATCAAGGACTCTAGTTTGATAGAATAGATAGTTATTACTTTTGAGACAACAAAGATTAAAGGACTCAGTGGGTACAAAAAGGTTAAGGTCTGCATTGAAAATGGATTAGTTTTAATGCAAAGTATTGAAGATGAATTCACTTAAACATCAGTCACTATTAACTGAAACGTAGGTAAAGTGGCCAAGTAATCTGATCAGAAAAATTAATAAAATAGTTCTGATAAATATTCTTCAGTTAATTGAATCTCAGTTTTCATCCAAGCCTTTAAGCAAATAGTAATAGTAAAAATAATATAAAAACATGAGAGAAAATTTCAATAATTTGAATTTAAATACAATATCACTGAGCTGTTCAATTTTTTCCTAAGCTTTAGAGAGAAATAAAACCTCAAGTTTTATCCATTTCTGTTTATGGAATGCTGAGTTTTAAAACCTTCTGTTCAGTGTCCAATCTATAATGCTAATACCTGTCCGCTTGCGAAATGTCTGATGCATATCTAAAATTTTTCATAAGTCCATTCTTCCTCTTAGATTGTTTTTCTCCATATCTAGCCCTCATCTTCACCCACCACCTCATGCCCCATTGTTAGCAGCAACATATGCTATATCTTTCTTATTTTCTGGTCCCTCCCTAATATACTGGCAAAGCAGACTGTGTGCTGGCATTCTCCTTTCTGGAGACTAACATTTTCATTTCCACATCTTTCCTTTGATCTTCATTGTCTTAGGGAGCAGAAGATTCTGAGAGATCCTATTTAAACTCAGGCCTGCGACATAACATGACAAAGTTGTCCTACTTTCCTTAAATAACAAAGATATTGAAGAAACTTACTGGGTCACAAAAATTTGAAGGTTAAGAACTGGAAATGTTGCACTTAATTAACATTCAGGTTCCCAATATCTGCTCCCCTTTGAGTTAACAGGTGACCTATCCTCATATACACTTTAGCTTACTGTCTGCCAAGCATTTTGGCACATCTTTCATTCAAACCTAAAATAATTGTGATAATGAGCATTTCACACTTGTAATGAGGGTAAATATGTCATAGAAGCAATGCAATATAATCTTTATTTTCTATAGCACTCTTCTTGAAAGCAGCCCAGACTGTTTTACTGTTGTTACAAATCAAAACTAGCAAGTTTCTAACTGAAATTTAAAAATTGCTTAACAGAATAAGAAACTTTTAATTCTGCATTACAGAGACTCAAACACTGGACAACTATTCGTTGCAATTGGTGGTGAGTTCTCCAACCAGTGGAGTTAGGTGATCATGGACTTGATCCAAAGCCAGTTGAAGTCAAAAAAGGGCAGGTCTACACTACCTGCCGGATTGGTGGGTAGCGATCAATCTCTTGGGGGTTGAATTATCTTGTGTAGTCTAGACATGATAAATCAATCCCCAAGTGCTCTCCCCATTGACTCCAGAACTCCACCGCTGCGAGATGTGGAAGTGGAGTCAACTGGGGAATGGCAGTGGTCGACTCGCTGGCATGAAGATGCCAAGGTAAGTCAACCTAAGATACATCAACTTCAGCTACGTTATTCCTGCAGCTGAGGTTGTGCATTTTAGGTCGATCCCTCGCTCCCCCTCCCCAGTGTAGACCTAGGCAAAGAAAAGACTCAAAATGACTTCAGTTACCTAAGATCAGGCCCTGTATTGCCATTTTCGCTTACTTTAGAAACATCTGGAGAAGGCAAGTACTCTGCTAGCTGCATTCTGAATCATGGGCAGCTATTAAAGACCTGCTCAAGAAGTCTAGGAAAATAAATCAATCAGTCATGTGACTCCACTCTTTTGGCAGTGCATGATGTTAACAAATCTTGCAACCAAACAACAGTTTAAAAGAGAAAAAGAATGGACCAATAGGAGCCTCAGGTTGCAGAGCTAAATCAATTAACAATGTCAAATTCTAGATGGTATTTTAATCACTATAAAAAACCCATCAAAATCATGGGTAGAGTGACAGAATCAAGACTGCCTTGACTAGATTAAATGAATGAGGAAAGCAGATATGGATTTTAAGGAGTTACACTATGTATATTAAGGTTCCATTTATGAATGCTTTATAAATAGTTAAGACATGTTATGTGTATGCTCCATACATGAATAGTAGGAGTTATAAGCACATCAGTAGAATGTGTAATTTATGTTTATAACCTATGGTTATAAGCAACTTGTTGAACCATTGGACTCTATGCTAACCTATAACAATTGATTAGCCATTTATCTGTACATCTGTACTAAACCACATAGTCATTTATTAACTATTTATAAACACAAACCTGCTATGTGTGTAACAATCACCTTGTATATTCTAGCACCTATATAGAGTGCCCATAAATGCTAACTAACATGGCACCATATATACAGTGTTGTGTAAACTAAATAATCGGTACAAGGTTAGATCAATGTTTCCTTATTAAATTAGGCTTAAATGAATTTAGTGCTAATGAAAGGTGTTGGATTGACAGCTTCAGAGATAGAAGTTCACTATTTATTTTCCAAGGATCAAATTCAAAGCTCACTGAAGTCAATGGAAAGATTCCCATTGACTTCAACAGGCTTTGGATCAACCCCCTAAAAGCTTCAGCTCTCAGGTATGGTAACTGAACTCCTGGTCTTGCTTTGGAATCTTGGAGAGCACTACATACCTGCCTCTTCAGGTGCAGAATGAGAACCTGCAATTTACCACCTGTGATAGCACCTATCGAGGGCCCCTCCCACCTGTAGTAGCAACTGAGGAGCAGTAGTGTAGACAGAATTCAGCGATATTTGCTACCATGTTGTCCTACTGCTGTAAGTATAATTGGAAGCAGGAAATGTGGTGCAGTGAATGAAGCAGTGGACAGAGAATCAGAAGACCAGTGTTCTGCTACTAAGTTTGATCTTTTCTCCCTCTGTACAACACACATTATTTATCAAGTGCTTTGAGATCTATACACAAAATCTTTTAAGGGTTTGATTCAAATCAGCGGTGTAGCCTCAGACCCTAGAAAAGCTATCCATTGTCATTACTTTAGCTGATTGAAGGAACAGGAGAGGCACCCACAATCACTCCTGCTAATCAGTGTGAAAGTTGCCATGTAGGCTCTTTGAGGAGGGAAGGAGAGAATCCTCTTACTGTAATACATGGATACGGCTGGTTATCATTCTGTAGATTGAAACAGAGAGCTCACTCTGTCTATGGAGCAGTGACACATGAAGCAGAGCTATTTGTGTGCAAAGTCCAGTGGAAAGCTTTTACTGCAATTATGCCAGTGACTTGCAAGTAACATAGTATCTTTTGTGAAAATTTAATGAGTGATGATCCCACATTGGCTGTTAAATAAATGCTCTTGTGAGGAACATCCTAGTGTGCAAAATCTGACATTGATACAAATGCTGTGTACATCTATGCTGAGGCATTATTTCAGAAAAATTCTGGGTGCGGGGAGAGAGCAAGCTGTGTGAGCATATAGAACATTATATGCCATGTTATATCCTGTGAAGTCTGGCGTGGGGCAGAAGTGGAGCATATAGACCCATGAAAAGGCTGGTGAAGGGAACCAAGGTCTTGGGAGGAGGAACTGCCCCCTTGTCCCATAGCAAACGAAGCCCCTACTTCTGTATGAGCTTGGGAAGAGAAGAAGCATGATGCAGTAGTTTGGACAGTAGCCTGGACCTCAAGGGATCAGGGCTCAATTTCCTGCTCCACCACAGACTTCCTGTGTGGGCAAGTCATTCAATTGGCCCGTGTCTCACTTCTCTATCTATGCAATGGGGATAAAAGCACTTCCCCACCTCTCCTGGGCATTGTGAAAGTAAATCCCTTAAAGACTGTGAGGTGCTCAGATGCTATCATGAAGGGTGACATGGACAGAAATGTTGCTATCCCCATTTTACAGAATTGGAAGCTGAGGCACAGAGAGATTAAATGGCTCAGTCAAAATCACACAAAACCCTGTGGCTTAGCCAGATACTAAACCACATATCTCCTGAGTCCCTACCCAGTGACCTAGCCCTTCTATCACTATGTGGAAAATTCTGGTGGAATTTCAAAAACTAAATGGAGGACAGGGCCCCAAGGTGCCAGGATGGGAGGCTGGGTGACAAGTTATCTCCCCATTTGGTCCACTTCTGGAAAGATTGATGGGGCTGGCACAGGAATTATGTGTGCAGTATACCCAGAAGCTGAGTCCACTATGGCTTTGAAGACTGTATCTGACCCTCATTATAGAAAAATCTCTATAATGGCAATTAAATAAATGTATTTGAAGAGTCAGAAACAGTGGGCCTGATTCTCTTCATTGTCTTGAACCTTGTGGAGTCATTTACAGCTACAGCACTGCAAAGTGAGTACCAACTGAGTGTGAAGTGCTACTGGATCAGAATGGTAATGTTTTGTACTCACTTTGCACTGGTGCAAATGACTCCACAAGGCACAGGACAATTGAGAATCAACCCCAACATTTCAGTCAGGGCTAAAACTAAGGGAATGATGAAGATGCAGGATGTTAGGGGACAGTATTCCTTTTATTACTACTAAACAATTAGGTTAAAATTGTTACTAAAAGAACACAGAAGTTGTCAGACTTGTGGTCCATCTAATCTAGTATCCTGTTTCTGACAACAGACAGTATCTGATGCTTCAGAGGAAGGTGTTAGAAACCTCAAAATGGACAATCATGAAATAACTATCCATAGAGAAGCTTCTTAAATCATGTTAGTCAGTAGCTGTCTTATGCCTGAAGCATGAGGGTTTATATCCCATGTGTATCTCTGCCTATATAACTATATAGCTATCTACATAAATTATGTAATGGGATGTTCCCATTATCTGTAGAAAGGACAGTAGATTTTTCATGTGAAGCATTTTCCATGGAAGTGCTGATCTGGATAACATTGATCTTTAGTCCACCATTCAGAATATTACTCTTTCATAGACATGCACCAATTGTGAATCTTGCTAGGGGAAATATAATTTAATTGCCCCCACATTTGTATGGAAGCCTGACTGAAACCTAATACAGAAGGTTTAAGGCAGGACTTAAATTCTCACAGAGTATTTCGCAGAGTCCTGGGGCTTGGGGCTTCCGCCCTTCAGGAGGCACCAAGGCTCAGGGCTTCAGTCCCCCCTCCCCCTCCCGGGTGATACCAGGGCTTGGGTATTCAGCCCTATGTATGGCACTGGGGCTCAGCCATTCTGCCCTGTGGGTTTAAAAATATTTACTGGAGCTCTGCTCCAGCTGCATTTAAGCCCTGGTTTAGGAAAAGCTTTTAAAAAAATGAGAAACGTTGACCAAAAGTATCTGTTAGAAAAATGATACATTTGATTATTATGGCCGTAACAATGAGCTTTAGTTACAGGATTGGTAAACTGAGCATCTCATTGGGGACAAGGCTGTGGATTAGACTTCAACTTGGAAATGATATACATTCAAGGTAGCTGAACTTGATCTCAGGCTGATGTTGTAAAGAGAGGCGGGGTGGGGCAGGGGAAGAGAGAGAGAGAGAGAGAGAGAGAAATTGAAGGATATGCTGAGCATGAAATGCTTGTGCCTGTATCTGATCCACCTGGGGTGCAAGAAAAATTATATGTTGGGGGCCAAGTTGTTCCCTTCACCTTAAAAATCCATACAGGGAAATCATTTCTACCAGAATTTGCAGGGATGTAGTGTTATCCCCAGTGTGTAGCTCACCTATATAGGAGTGTCTGGATGATATCTGAAATATTCTAAACAGCTATGCAAACATGGCAGACTCAGTGGTTACAGGAGGAAATAGTACAGAACTCAGTAACAAGGCCTGCTGAGGAAGGCACTACTGCATCGTGTGCTAATCCAGAAAGAAAAAGCTGTAGAACAGTGTTTTGTGGATACACAAAGATCACCAGTAGGTGACTGGCATATCTCAGGAGAATAACAAATCACCAGCAAGGTGGAATGATGTGCAGAGGTATGCTGCAAATACTCTCCCCTATTCCCATCCCCTGTAAGTGCATGCGCATATATACACACATTTATGTGCAAGCTCACACACCCACATGCTCCCATTAACTCCCCCAGAAGGTACCACATCCTTGATAAGGGGGCTGGTCACTGCACTGTTGTGCACTTTAAGTTAAAACTGCCAGGAGATCCTTCAATTTAGGCTCATTCAGTACTCCTACTTTTTGGAGGGCAGTACCCAGCTGAGGTCACTTTCCCCTTGGCCACTCTGTGGGTGTCCATGCCTCCTTCATAACAGTGGCTTGTGTGCTGTGAGCATCTGAGACACAGCACTGGGTTTGGGGCAATATGCACGGGAGAAGCATCCCGCCTCCCTCTCTTTGGAACATCCGTCATTATTGTAAACAGTAGTGCCCAGTTTCCAAACACTGAAGCAGAATGGTCTCTGTTCTGAGGAACTTCCAAGGTAAGGATTTTCCTAAGGGAACTGTGCAATTTACATAGATCTGGCCACTCTCTTGCCACCTGTAACACTGAACAATAGGTTGGGAGATGTACAGTATTGGTATGTATGCCTGCTATCCCCACCCTCAGAGAGAGAGAGAGAGAGGGGAATACTGTATTTAATCTCTAGTTCTTTCACACACATGTTCCTTGAAATGAATGAATTTGTTGGCTTCCATGGACATTTTGCCTTTTTTTGGTGTGGTAAATATGTAATCCTAATCTACCCCATTGGTACCAGATAGCGAAAGGCTCACAATGGTACAGTATCCTTGTTTATTGGAAGCAACCAAATTTTACACAATCTGTTCAAGTCATCTCCAGAGGTAAAAGAAAGAAACAGTTGCCAGTTAAGCGGGGCTGAGTGATCAGTGGTATCAATGCAGTCCCTTCATTTGCCTCCTGGCTCTGGCTTCCTGATCAGTATGGCCGTTACTGGAGACAATGCCAGCAGAGCAGATGCAGAACTACAAACTGGTGAAGGATGAAAGGGAAAGAGAAAAGTCTGTTTATTGCAGCCAGCTCTAAAGGATGAAAAAATGACCCAACCTCCATCCAATTAAATTTTCTAATTAAACTAAGGACACACATCTCTCTCTCTCTGTCTCTCTGTCTCTCTTTCTCTCTCTCTCTCTCACACACACACTACCTGCTTTGAGCACATGAGTTCTGAAATTGAAGGTGTCTTCCCGGTTTCTAATGCTATAAATACGTTGAAGGAGTTTGGTCAGGTTCTAGGGGGTTTTTTTGAAGGGAAAAGCTAATGCAATAGCAAAAATATTTAAAAAAAAAGAAAAAAAAAGGAAAATGAAATAGGTTGGCAATAACATTATATATATATATATGGAGGCATAAGGTTAAAAAACATTGAAGAGTAAGTATCACATGTTCTATATAGTTCATTGATTAATAGAGTTCAAGGCCAGAAGGGACCAATGTGATCATCTAGTCTGACTTTCTGTATTAAACAGGCCAGAGGACATCCCCAGCATAATTCCTGTTTGAGCTAGAGCAGATCTTTTAGAAAAACATCCCATCTTGATTTAAAAGTTGCCAGTGATGGAGACGCTACAACAACCCTTGGCAATTGTTGCCTTGGTTAATTACCTTCACTGCTAAAATCTATTCAGCTTCAAAACTCTCCTCTTAGCTGCCTCTCTTTGTGACCAGTTAAGGGCTATTTATTCATTTTTTTTTCCAGTGTTCATTAGAAATTTACATGATGAGCTGGAAAATATCCTGCTCTGACCAGATGAGAATTTCTGAGGCATAACGGGGCTCCATGCCACCCCCACTAGGCCCTGGTATGTGGGGGATATCAGAGTAGGAAGAAGCATGGGTGGAGCATCCTGTGCTCAATTGGTGTATGGCTCTTTAGGTACCATAGTTTGCAGGTGTAAATTAGAGAAGTCCCCAGGCTACTGTAACCAGTGGTGGGGTTTAGAATGGGATAGATCCTGAGAGTCAAGGAGCTACAACCCAATACCTGATTGCCACCTCCAAAGCAGAAAAGCTAGGCTGTGTTGATTAATAAAATGATATCTGTAATCCTAGAGAAGTAGAAAATGGAAACTTTAAAGATAAATTTTACAAAATATAATTCATGGTAAGAGTGAGCCCAATTGGCAGATCTAGTGGGCCATGAAATTAGCAAAAGGCCTCTTGGCAACCCCTGACTGGGAATAGAGCCCAGCTGAAAAGGAACAGGCAGGGCTCTGATAAAACCAGGAAGTTGGCAGAAGGGGAATGCAGAATGCAGGCCTGCCCTTACCCCGTAGCTGTAGAGAGGAAAAGGAAGAAACCAGGGGCAGAATGGAAACCCTAGGCTCCTGGCCCTGAGGGAAGGGCATATTCAGAGGAGAGTGGAGGAAGAGACAAAATAGGAGCAGTTTAGAGAAACTGTAGCAAGGTTTGGGACTGTGCAGTCCTTGGCTGCTGGTTGTGGGGTCCCTGGGCTAGAACTGAGAATAGTGAATAGGCCCAGAGTCCTCCACCAGCCACTGGGAGAAGTGACACAAACCAGGCAGTGGAGCAGAGGAGTGCCTAGGATGATTGTCCAGTGTAACTTTGGGACCCCGAAACGGGAGAGGTATAGTGACCTGGCTGGAAGGCCAAGTCACGAACACAGAGCGCCCTGCGTTGCAGAGAAAGAGACAGAGAAACCAAAGGGTGTGGAAAGGAGTGCTGGACCTCCATGGAGCTAATCCCCAGATACAGCCACAAAAAGGTGTCCCAATAGTGAATGGAACCCACATGGAACTATGGCCTAGGTACTGAGGCTAACAGCAGTATTGTGATTTTTAGCCATGGGATCTTTAATAAACTCAAGCTATAAGAACTAGGGCCATGCAAAATGTTCATGAGGAAACCTGAGACCATGGACCGGAGCACAGTTATGGGCAATTGTTTATCCACTCCCAGGTCTCTCATGCTGGGTACCACAGAGTTCCACTCTGTCCCCTCTCTTGTTTGATAGGAGGGTTAGTCAGGAGATATAGGTGATACCTGTATATTTCCACTGCAACTGATCCTGCTAGTGCAGTGGAATAGATGACCTAATGTCTTCAGGAGATCTGGGCTTGGATGAGGGCTGTCTGGCTGGGGCTCACTCCAGACAAAACAGAAATGATGACAACACATTGCAGGTCACAATCAGGGTAGAATTATATCACATCCTCCAGTTATGGTGTGCGTGCAGCCATTGTTTGTGAATGAGGTTTGAAAGGTGTTATTAGATACCAGGGCACTATTGAACTCCCAGGGAGCAACTGTGTTGAAGAGCACTCTTTGCCATTGGTGCTCAGTTAGAAGACTGTGCCCTTTTGTGTCTGATGTGGCCTTTGCTTTGTTTATTCAGGTCTCTGTCATCCCCAGGGTAAATCCCTGCAATGGCCTAACTGGGGAATATGCCCTGAGAACATTCAGAAGCCTAACCTAGTCCAGAGTGTTTCCCATGAAGTTCCTTGACTCTGAAATTTGCTTTCCTCCACTTGGTCTGCTAGGGTATGTCTACACAGCAAAAACCCCAAAACCCTGTGACAGCAAGTTTCAGAGCCCTGGCCAACTGACTTGCGCTTGCACGGCTTGAGTTACAGGGCTAAAAATATCAGTGTAGACATTTAGGCCAGGTTTGGACTCCAGGATCCAAGACCATCCCACTTTGCCAAGTTTCAGAGCCTGGGCTCCAGCCTGAACATCTACACTGCTATTTGCAGCCCTCCAATTGCACCCTGGAAGCCTGAATCAGTTGACCCAGGCTCTGAGATTGGCAGCCATAGGGTTCTTTTTGCTGTGTAGATGTACCCACAGAGTCCAGATTTGTTAACCTTCTGGACACCTGCTGAAAATCTCATCCATTGTCTCAGGCTTTTGGGAGAGGAGTGAGATGAGGCTTGGCTGTAGTTATTTATTGGCATGGTTTAATATAACTTTGGGGCCTGATCTGCGAATGATTGTGTGGGCAGGAGATCCAAGCAAGTTAATGTGATTTTTGTGAATTTCAGTTTTCATACAGGATGCCCGGAGCTTGAGGTCCAACCTTCTGTTGTCTGTGGTTTATGAATCTAAATAAATAAACAGTATAAGCTTTGTATTGTAGAATGAGGGCAAGTCTATAAGATGCTAGGGTAGCTCATCAGAAATAACAGAACAGCAATCCACAAGAGCAACTCCTAACTAACATAAATGAAAATGAGTGCCCATAAGCAAAACTGATATAAAAAAATAGTCACCCAGCCCTGAGCACTTGAGTGCTAAGCCCTGCCTTTCCATAGGTATTGTCCTCACCTCCATATGTCTCTCCAGCAGCCCTGCGTATAATATTTCTCCTGAGTACCTGTGGAAGTGAAGTTGTACATGAAGATAGAGTAAAGAGGTTAATTCCTTGTGTATCGGGGAAACCCTTTGCTTGGATATTTTGTAGCAGGGTTTCAAGTACCTGACCTGAGAGTTAAGAAACTTTATAGCTAGAAAGTAGTACATATCTCCATGCCTAGAGACTACAATGATTAGGTCTGTATAAATATAATAGGATATTGAAAAAGTGCTTGGTACTCACCAGTTCCCATTGTTTTCAGTGGGAGCTGATGAGCACTGAATACTTTTCAGAATCTGACCAACTTGGGCACACTCATTAAAAACTACTGCACCAAACTATCATGAGACTTGTTTTTCCTTTGCCATTCCAACCGGTCAAGAGGGCAAGCTACAATAGACTTTGGAACTCAATGAAAAAAGGACTTCTGCTATGAATAATTTCTTCTTTAATTTTTGGGAGTCTGATGTTACCATATACAGCATAATCATTGGAGTGCTGTCATTCAGCATAGCCAAGCAGCTGTTAAAACAAAATATGTTATAGTATTGATATTGTGCAGACATGCATTGTGGGGTGCAGGTGGGTAGGTTATATCATACTTAGACTGCTGGGAGCTACAGCGTATATTGCGAAGGAGCACCAATTAGTCTCCATTTTCTTCCACTAAGATTTGAAAGATGCAAACTTAATTCACCATAGCTTGGTGTCCAGTTTAACCCCCCAGCTTGTCATAATAAATTATGAGAAATGACAAGGGAATTAGGAAGTTGACAATCAGACCTTAACGGATATCTTAAGAGAAGACAAAGCGCAGCCGGCTTGAATGATGACGTTTGCCAAATTCCAGCTCAGCTCGAAGAACAATTATTTTTGTGTCTTTTCCCTTTGGCATTATGTCTGGATTGATTTTTTTTCTCTTCTAATTATTTATTTTGCTGAATTATCTCTGTTTCAAAACTTTAAATGACATGCACTATTCTCATTTTTAATGTAGTCATGTACAGAGCTCAATTCTTTACTTAGCCCAGCACTGTGCAAGGAGAGCTGAGTCTAAAACCAGGTGGCAGGGCAACAAAGGCAAAACAAATTTAACGATCAAAGGGCTAAGTCTTCAGTTTGAATTTAAAACAACACGCACAGAGCTGGCCACATGAATATCCATCTGGAGGGGCACCATTCCACCCAAGAGGGACTGC
The DNA here is from genome assembly GCA_007922305.1 of Dermatemys mawii. Classification (NCBI taxonomy): domain Eukaryota; kingdom Metazoa; phylum Chordata; order Testudines; family Dermatemydidae; genus Dermatemys; species Dermatemys mawii. The sequence goes on along the minus strand of ML677386.1, from coordinate 7,002,246 downwards.
AAAAGCAAAGGCACAAGAAAACACAAAAAGAAAGGCATGATGAAGCAACAAATTATGAATTGAACATCATGTCTTCATAGTAAATCAGAAGTTTTTAAAAGATTAAACCATGTAAATAGGAACTGCAGCACTGTAGGAACCATAAGGAGCTATACTCAAATATTATATCTGAGGAGATACTAGGAAACATTTCATTTTAGAAAAGTTTCACTTTGCCTGGTGAAAAATGGCACTGGCTCAAAGTGGTCTGAGGCAGCAAAGTATTGAACTTCAATGGGAGATGAGGATGCTCACCACCTGGCAGAGTCAGACCATAAGAGACCTTTCCTTGACCTTATAACAACCACCCAGCCTTAGCTTTTGTTACTGTCATGGGGGAAGACAACATTTGCCATGTCGCCTGAGACCATTAGTCCATGTAATCCGGTATCTCTGGTATCTGCTCTCTGTGACCAATCAGTATCTATGCTTTAAGGTGAATACCCTTTAATGTTCACTGCTAGACATGAGAATCAGGGGAGAAGAAAATCATTTTAATTTGAAATCTTTGGTCACTGAAGTGATTCCCATTTCCGCCTTCTCCAGTGCCACAGATATATACTACATGGGATGATTTGTTCTACTGGATGGTCAAGGCCGAAACAAGTGCCATGCATTAGAAATAATTTCTTCCCTATTTCCCTGAGACCAATTCCCTACCCCAGGAAAACACGGGAACACCTCTGACGAGCAGTGTCCCAATAGGGAATTTGGGGGAGAAACTGAAATTCCTACATAGAGAGAATGTCACAAATTAAAGCACCATCACCAGTCAAATTCTGAACAACAGTTCCTGAGGTCATGACAACAAGTCTCTGCTAAGTGACTGCCAAGGCTTCTGACAGGAAGAATCACGAGTAAAGATAACAGCCCTGCATCCCCAATGGGCAGACTGTCTCAGCACTGGTCATGCTGGTAGAAACCTTCTCCAGAACTGGTCACCATTCTCTCCTTAGAATTGCTGTGACCCCAACCCAAGGACAGCCTACTAAGTAGTGCAACAATTGGAATATTCCCAGTAAAAGGAGAGGAACACCAAATACAGCGTGGCAATCTGCCCCTCGGACAGAGCTACAACTGAGGGCATGGGACTTACGCTGTAAAAGTATATGAGAAAATCTAGGGAAATCTAATATCGATGGACCCTAGAAATCTCGCCTAAACCCTACCAAATAAATGTCCAACACTTAAAGCAAATCCTTTGTGTCTGCTCTAGCTTTACTGAGCATAGAACTCAGCGAGCTGATTGATCTACCCAAATTTTCCTTCAGCTTTTTACATCACAAGCCCCTTGGCTGGGATTCACAAAGTCTTCAAAGGGAGATAGGTTCCTACTTTCCATTCAATTTCAAAGGTATTTAGGTATCTAACTCCCTTAGGCTCTTTTGAAAATCTCAGACTATTGTAATGTGTAGAACAATTAATTAGAAGGCTCCTTTTGTCACTCTAATATTTTTGGAGTAAAAAAAAGAGTGGAAAGTAAAAGAAATCTTAATGGCTTCTCAGTGTGTGAGGGATTACTTCTTTCTGAGACAAAATGAAAATATGCTGTTTCCGGAAGTGTTCAGGGTCACACTGCATCAATCCTGCATCTCCCACTGAGGGTTCCTGGGAAAGATTTGGCTTGTGCCATTCTAGAGCAGAATTCCTGTTAATATCAATAGGGAGTTTTCAGATTAAGGGCAGGAAATGGCCCAATGGCTTGGTCAGAAACAAGACAATGAAGACTTAGCACAATCCCCTGCTAGATTCTTGGATATAATGTGCTAGTGAAGACTTTCCGTGCATGGATTCTGGCATCAACTAACTGAAAACTCCCATCCCACAACACATACAATTTCACTGCTTCTCATGGGAATGCAGTGATCATAGACTCTGAAGATAGCAATAGAACTATGATTGGAAAACGGCTGCATAGCTGTCATTTTCAGTTTAGTTCTCCAATGACACCACTCTTGGTGAAAAATAAGGGAGAGTAAGTCAACAAAATGGGTGTCCAACATTTCAGTGGCTGACGTACAAATGCTTCTGCTGCAAAATAATTTAGACTGGAAATTCTTAGTCTCTGCCTTCCCCTCTCAGTAAGGAGCATAAAGGCACTGGCTATGTGACAAGTAACAATGCTGGAAACACACCTTCATTTATAAGCCCCCCTTGAAAAAAAAAAAAAAAAGCTTTCAGCACAAAGATTGCTGTCACTGAAGCATAGATTGTAAGTATCAGTGCCTGCCTGTAATTGCCAGTCAGTGGTGTGGCACATTACTCTGCCCATTGTGGAATATATATGGTATGTTCTGATTTGGCATAACTCCCAGAGCAGTCTGGCTTTTGCTTTCCTTTTGCATTGACAGGGAGCTGCTATTCTAGTAGGCTGGGTGGCTTAGTGGTTAAGGCATTGATCTTTCACATTTGGGAATAAGGTTTGAGGTCCCAAGTGAAATTATGTTAAGGTTTCCATCCAAGCAAGTGCAATATTTTGTAGACAATATTCCATGATTTGTAAAATTCTCCCCTTTCTTGCCACACACAAGTTCAACACACTTCTCAGAATCTGAACAATGCTACCAAGGACATGATGTTAAATTGGCCCCTGTTATCTCAAATGAACAGGGCAGTTCTGCAATGATGTCTAGAGTTGGCACCATGACTGACTACGCTCAGCGACTGTCTTGTGTGTGCAATAGAGGCTTTCTGTTTCCAATGCAGCAGAATAGCTATACTTCAGGGGTTCAACGACTGCCCTAGAAAGAAGGGGACGACTCTCTTCCTATTGAAGTCAATGTGAATTTTGCTATTAATTTCAGTGGGTGTAGGATAGGGTCCCCTGTCCTTAAATGTTTTTCACTGTTTCAACATGAACAGCATACAGTGTGAATCCCAGGGCAGTTTGTGCAATACCTTGGAATACAAGGACACAGTGTTCTCATGCCCCCAGTGTGGCCAGGTCATGTATCGCTAGAGACTCAAATGGATGATGTGACTTCTGGCTCTGGCCTGAACTGGTCACAGGGCTTGCCCTCAGTGATGAGGACTGTTAAACCCCGCCAGACAGGAAAGCTAGATTAGCACTGATTTTCTGCATGCTACTGGTCAGGAGCCACCATTAGATAGGCATCAGTTATGAGAGTGCCTGAGGCATATACAAGTGTTTCTCCCGGCCAGTGTCGCCTTCACCATGAATGAGATTCAAGATAAAAATGGCTATGAATAGCTATGTAGCATTATCCCATATCATTACAGTGTTGCTCTTTACAGCTATGGCATGAGAGTCATTGCTCTCTCTTTCACTCCCTCATACCCTCACACATATTCCTTTTCTAGCTTTATTCCAGGCTCCCATTCATCTTCTCCTTCTGTCACATGATTCTTTGGTATTATTATTAATTATTATTATTATTACACCCATATGTCTCAGACAAGATCAGGGCCCCATCGTGTTAGGTGCTGTACCAACACATACCAAGAGACAGTCTCCAGCCAAAGGGTTTATGCTCCAAATAGACAAACTTGACAACAGTTAGATTGCAGGTGTGCTGAGACCACAGTTTATCAGTCTGACCAATACGGACTGACTGTCTGTATCCACCCGTTGGCTCCTGCCTTGTAATGTAAACTCTTTGTGACAGAGACTGTCTTTTTATTGTGCTTGGACAGTACCTAGCACAATGGGGTCCTGGTCCAAGACTGGAGCTTCAGCAATACAAATACATAAATAAATAAAGTAGCTTTTTATAAAAATGAATGCAAGCTTATTTTTAAATGGCTCTATTCTCCTCTTAATATACGGCTAAGAGCCTCATTTCTCCATCCAATGCATGTGCACAAATCCAACTGATTTCAGGGTCTGCAACCCTCTATTTAGTTCTCAAAAGAAGGACCTGCCCAATTAGAATTCCTTTGGAAATCTGCATTTCTTCTCTCATATATGCTGGGAGAAGGAGTAGGAGGGGTGAGATTATATGTCAAATGAACCCCCAACCTCATCAATCTTCCCTTATATAACATTAGTGCTAGAACATTTACTGCAGTCCCTGACCATCGATTATTGCATTAAATGCGAGAGTTCAGGTCCCCAGTTGGCTATGCATGTGTTCTTTGTGTACAGAAACACTTAACAAATATGGAATCTTAACCTAGTTCATTGAAGAGTGGCTTCTCTTTTTATTGGGAAAATCTGTAATTAGACTGGTGCCATCTTTTGCAGGTGTCAAAGACCATTTTTGTTTTTCTTTCTGCTTATCTTTTTCACCGCAGTCAGGAAGAAAAGCATTTTCAGCAAGACATCCTTCCTTGCTGTTTTTCGGGCATAGACTTTAATCACTGCCTGCCTGGAAAAGGGAAAATGCTTTTCTTAGACTGTTCTACAACAGTTTTGAAGGATTTTTTTCTCTCTTCCCACTCATTAAAGCACAATCATTGACTACTTCAGGGTCCCTGTGGGCAAAGCCTGTTTGTAATGTCAATTACCTGGAGTTTATTAGTTAAGAGCTGCTGCCAGTGCTCTGGAAACAGGAGTCCTTCATTTAGCTGTCATTGGCATAAGCTGCAGTTCATTCGGCCAAGAGGAAATGGAAATTAAAGGCCCGATCCTGCTCCAACTGAAGCCGAGGGCAAAGCTCCCAATTAGAACAATGGCAGTAGAACAAGACCTTAAAGTGTGTGTGTGTGTTGGGGGAGTGAGGGGAAACAATCCATTTTTAAAGTGTGGGTTGCTCCCTCTCTCTCCATCTACCCCAGAATGAATGATGATAATTAATGCAAGAGTTTCTGTTTTGTGCACTTCCGTCAATTGTTCCTCAACCCTTATTTTTCTTGGTATTCAGAAAAGGCAGTTAATGGCCATTTGTTTAGTTTAACATCAGAGAATGTCTATAATTACTTAATGGGTTCCTGAAATACATACAAAAAGAATGAATTTATTGTGAGGGAAAGATGGGGGCTGGAGGTAGGCTCTCTGTGGTCCTGCCAGTTCTGACCCTTTGTGGTTGAAGTGAGGAGGATGGTTTGAAATCCTGATGGCACCCTCAGCCAGTGTAAATCAGCTGACTTCCAGAGAGAGTGACACTGATTTCCAGCAGCTTAGGATCTGGCCCAGATACCTGGTGCCAACTTTCCCAAGGCCTAGTCTAGGAATTAAAGTGGTTCTCGTTGCCACTGAAGTCTTTGAGCCAGATTTTCTTTAATGGAAATTGCTTTAATACAACAATACTGTTGTGAGGTTGCTCTCCATATGTTTATGGAAATATGCTTATGAGTGTAAATATAATGTAACTGGAACATGTTTTATGCAAAAGGTCTCTTGTAAGGTATCATTACAAAGCTTATAATCTACTGAGTGTGTTCAAGCTATTTGTATGAATGTATCCGTAATGTATCTGAAGCTAGAAATATGAAGTATTATTCTGAAGTCCTATTTTAACTATGCAAAGTGTGGGCTATTAATGGTGGCTTGGAATCTTGATGACTCCCATTAACTAGGACAATTGGTTGTAAATGGCTCTGTTTACTTGTAAGCCTTCCTATATACCTGGGTGCCAGTGAGTAATGAAGTCTCACAGAGCATGTCACATGATACTGGAATCCATCTTAAACCTGATGTTTTTCCATTTAGAAGGAAGGATGGGAACCCAGAGGGAGACAAAGGTTTCAAGCTTTGTGCCAAAGATATAAAAGGTGGTGGAACAGAACAAAGGGGGCTCCCAGTCATGAGAAATCCCCTAGTTACCACCTGAAGTGGAGCTAAAAAGGATTGTAGCAGGGGAAAGGATTGGACCCAGATTAAGAAGGAGTCTAGTCTGTGAAAGAAGCTTATTGGAACATCTCTGAGGGTGAGATTTCATCTGTAATCCATTTCTTAAATGTATTAAGCTTAGACTTGTGTGTTTTGCTTTATTTTACTTGGTGACTTGCTTTGTTCTGTCTGTTATTACTTGGAATCACTTAAATCCTACTTTTTATATTTAATAAAATCACTTTTTACTTATGAATTAACCCAGAGCAAGTAATTAATACCTGGGGAAGCAAACAGCTGTGCATATCTCTCTGTTATAGAGAGCAGCCAATTTAAGAGTTTACCCTGTATAAGCTTTATATGGAGTAAAACAGATTTATTTGGGGTTTGGATCCCATTGGGAACTGGGTGTCTGGGTGCTGGAGATAGCTGACCTGCTGTGCAGTTTTTGGTTAAAGTCTGCAGCTTTGGGGGCATGAACCAGATCTGGCTAGTGTGTCTGAACAAGGCAGGGTTCTGGAGTCCCAAGCTGGCAGTGGAAAACAGGCTCAGCACATCAGATGTCAGTCCCAAGGGGGTCTCTGGGACCAAACCTGTCACAGTGGCATAGTTGGCAGAATCTGTGCACAGCTGTTTGCTCTGAAACACTGGTAGTGATTTTAAGTGAATTTTGAGTGTGGTGGCTGGAGAACAGACAAAGTGGTTACTGGTTTGTTATTTTCTGTTTGCTTGTTTCTGGTAAGGGAAATAGAGGCAGAACATTAGCAAAATAGGTGAGAGTGAAGCTCAGAAGTTAGAACTGCATAGGTTGCAAATTGCTCAAGAAGGAAAGAAGCAGCCAGGAAGCCCTGGATTTAAAAAACAAAGAACCTGAGGCTCTGAAACAGGCTCAAATTGAAGCACAAAAAACTTCCCCAGGAACAAAAAGGCTGCTCACCAGCAAACCCTGGACTTAAAAGACAAAGAAATTGAAGGCCAGGAACAAGCACAGACCGAGACTGGAGTGGAAGAGGTGCACAGAGATATGTATCCTGAAGGTGGAAGTTGGGGTCCTGGTAACTGCTGTGGTGGGAACAGACCCCAAGGACTCGGTAGCTGGAAGCAAGCCCAACCTGAGTGAGTGGGGAGATTTTGCTGGCCAGTGAAGGATCTGTTATAGCTGGTAACTGTGAGCCCACGTCTAGGTCAGGGTCACATTCCCTTTTGGGGATACATGAGTGTCTGCCTCAGAAGGAAACCCAGAGAGGGAAGTTCAGATGGAATATGTAGGGGGACAGGAAGGTGTGCCCACCTTTTGTAGGAAGGTTTTTCCTCAGGAGAAGGGTGAAAGATCTGCATCTGAAGTGTTAGACCCCTTACCTGTGGATCAGGTTTTAGGGGAACACAGGTGATCAGATCTCCTGGAGGGGAGAGTCCACTCAGCTGACCTTTTGGCAACAGAGAGTGGGGTGACTGAGGGGATCTTACCAATCCAAAGCACTCCTTTAAAAGATGTTGTTCCTGCTGTGCTTGTAAGAGATAAAACTGTCTCTTCAAGGCAGGAGGAAGAAAAACTTTGCATTTGGGAAGCTTCACAAGCAGGTGGGGCTCAACACAAAGAGATTCCAGAGGAAGGGGCTGAGGGCAGGCATGGTTGTAGTGTACTTTTTCCTTGCCAAATCCTCAAACATATGCCTCAGTTGCCTCAATTGAGAGCTTTCTCCAAAAAAGGAGAAGAATCTGAGTCTGAGCACCTACCATGGTACACAAAGGGATTGGGAAATGCAGTGGACGCTGAGAAGGCCAGGCTGTGAACAAAGTCTGTGCATCATAAGTTAGCTGTTAATCTTGTGTCTTTTGCTACTTCATCTATAGGTCAACACAAAGGAATTGATGCTAATAACAAACCCTTTGAAGGTGTGTGACATACATGATTTGTGGAAAAAAACTTTTGTACATGCTAGGGGTGGTAACAAGACAGTAACATAAACCTGATGCTTCTCAGCTAATACCTGTAAATAGGCTTAGAGCAGGGATAGGCAACCTATGATACGCTTGCCAAAAGCGGCATGCGAGCTGATTTTCAGTGGCACTCACACTGCCCGGGTCCTGGCCACTGGTCTGGGGCGGGGCTCTGCATTTTAATTTAATTTTAAATGGAGCTTCTTAAACATTTTAAAAACCATTTTTACTTTACATACAACAATTTAGTTCTACATTATAGACTTATAGAAAGAGACCTTCTAAAAACATTAAAATGTATTACTGGCCCACGAAACCTTAAATTAGAGTGAATAAATGAAGATTTGGCACACCACTTCTGAAAGGTTGCCGACCCCTGGCTTGAAGCTTGGCACAGCAACAAAAGCATAACAGGCCTACACTGCTGTGTGAAAGGGGAAACTGAGGCATGCTACCTCATGGCATTGGTGGCTAAATGCGAAGACACCTACACTTTAACAGATATTTCTGTCTGCATTCTGTTAGCAATACTACACCCCAACCTGTTTTCAGGTACCCAGGGACCAGGAACCCAGAACTTTGCTAGAACACCTGTGAATGACATCATAGGGTTTAAAGGTACTGGAAGGGCATGTAATTGTACATGACATTTTTGTGTAAGAAAGTTTCCAGCAGAGTCCTTCACTACATTCCGCCATTTTGAATGTCCTAGTGTCTGAATCATTCAATGTCCTCTCTGTATGTGTACATATTCCCCACTGTTTCGGTGCATATTTAGTTTGTGCGTATATTTTGTTTATGTGCCATTTTGTTATATTAGCAGCAGCAACTTCCAAACTGCATCGAACATGAAAGCCCAGGAAGTGCTATCAGCAAAATGAAGCTAATGAAGGCCCAGTTATGACATTTCGCAGATCACATACCTTCCCTGTCACTGGAGTGTGTGGAATTCTAATGTGAGTAAAGAAATCAATTGCTTCCATGTTTGAACACCAAACTACTTCAGTCTCATGTCTAAGTTGATGACATAATAAGGTAGATTTTCTTCCTGGTGTGCAGAATGTTATAGGCAATCACAGCTTCTGTTAATGTGTGTAAGTGTTGTATGCAACTCTTCCATAATGAGACTGCCTTTGAAAACCTCATCAATAATACCTTAACTTAAATCTGAAAGAATGGACAAGCCCAAATTGCATAATATGTTCAAGCAGCATCACCTGAGAAGTGCATGGCTTTATTCATATGATGGACAATACTCTCATCTGAGGAAACAGTATCTTGTAATAATAATAATAATGCTTTGTGCTTCTATATCACCTTCCTGCTGAGGGTCTCAAATTGCTTTACAAACTTGAAGGTACCCTCCCAACAATCCCTGTGAAGCATGCAAGTATTGTCATTCCGCTTTGGTCAAGGAAATTGAAGCACAGACAGAAAAGGGGACACATTTTCAGAAGTGCCTAAGAAAGCTGAAAGTGAAGTGGCCATTTGTTCCTAATTCCCTTAGGCATTTTTGACAATTCCATCCCTAAATCCATATTCGGGCAGCTAAGTGGCTTGATTTTCAGAGATAATGAGCACCCTCAGCTCCAGTGAAGGAGGTTCACTCATTCCTGCTTCCACAATTCACATTTCATGTAAAATCCCTCTGGGCAGGATGATACTTTTTAGTTTTTTTAAGCTGCTTGTTGGCGTGACTATCCCTAATTTCCAGAAAGTCACTGCCATGATTTGTGGGGAGCATTACAGTCATGATCAATGTACATTTTAAAGATCTTCGTGAAATATTTATTAACATCATGACATCAGTTGTTTTTGTGGTCAATAAGCAGTATTCCTTGAAGACACAGTACTTCCGAGGCAAAGTTCAGTGTCTGTCCCTAGACTTTTGCTTTCCTTTAAATCCGAATGCTACTGAACTCTGGACATTAAACTGTGGCCCATCAACAATGAAGAATGCTTGTTGAAGTTGCCGTAACTGCATTGTAGTTAATGAATACCTCACTAGTCCGTCACGGCATTTAATATTTTAGTTCCAAACAAAAGACTTTATGGAAGAGTTCAGTCTAAAAGTATGTGTCAATGGAGTCTACTCCATCAACAACAAAGATAATTCCTTTACTGAAGTTCTATGTATTAATAAAAAAAGGGCAAAACGAAACAAAAGACCACCCTCCTACACATTTAAAAATTCTAGTTAAAGGAACGAATCGGTTTGCAAGTGCCTTAAAATCCTCCTTCATTCTCACTCAGTTTATGTCATCTACCCAAACTTAACTTTGCTCACTTGCTTTGTTCTGCAGTAAAAACACACTGCTGAATGCATGCTGTTGATTTCACGTATTGTTTATTAAACTTGTATAATATTTGTTTTTAAGGAATGTAATCCCAGAATACATCAAGCTTGTTAGAGTTGTGTACATTTGCTCATAATGTTTGTAGAAGAGAAAATTAGTTGTATGATTAGAACTGGAATGATTGGTCTGTTTCACATTATTGAATGTGCTGATTGCATGGTGATGTAGGTTATGTAAGTATTTGCTGACCCTGCACATTTTGATCTTTTACTATTTTGTACAGCAACAGCTCCAATCTTTTCTAGAATCAGCATGTAGAAATTTATCAATGGCATGACAGAAGGCCTGTATGACCCATTGCAGTGGATATGGCAAAAACAGCCTTAGTTACTAGTAGACTGTATTCCAGTTGGTCTAGAATTAAATAATTGTGGATATTTTTATCCCACCAGATCATATTTTGATGGGGAGCCATGTGGTCTGGTGCTTACAAGAATGGACTATGAGCCACAATGTATCTTGAATTGCTGTAATCCCATCTGAGCCACTGGCTTGCTGGGTGATCTTGAGCGAGACACTTGATCTCCTGTCAGCTCAATTTTAGGCAAAAAAGCAGCAGGCGTCTCCACTGAAAACCAAATGCTGCAGCATCTGAACTGAGCTTTCTAGAATAAAATAAATAAATCTGCATTATTTTCACTCTTGGAAATTGATATCTTCTGACATTTTTCTACCTGCCCCTTCCTTTTTTCCCTAGAAAAAGCTTGCTAGATTATTATTAAATTTATTGTCATTAGTACATTAATCAATTATCATTAGTAGTAATATTGTAGATTTAAAAGAGTTGACAAGGAAAACTCATTTTTTAATCGTGATGGGCTCAAGTCACTAAATTAGATTCCAGGTTTTCATGGTCCATTGTTGAGATTCAGCAATTTTGTTTCAGGATCAGTTCTCTTTAGTCCTTCTTCTACCTCTGTATGGAGTCAGTTTTTCAAGTCCTTCTCTGGGGAACACCTGAGTGCTCACTTTGGTTATTTACCACAGAGAATTAGGATAGCCTGGAGAAAATGTTTTGTCATGATTTGTAGTGCCTTGTAGGATAAGATTATTCCAAGGCTTTGGGGTTTTTTTAGGCAGCTTAAATGTTTCCATCTTAGGGTATGTCTACACTAACCACTGGATTGGTGGGCAGCAATTGATCCAGCGGGGATTGATTTATTGTGTCTAGTGTAGACACAATAAGTCGACCACTAAGCACTCTCCCATTGATTCCTGTACCCCACCGCCACGAGAGACGCAGGCGGAGTCGACGGGGGTGGGGGGCAGCAGCAGTCGACTCACCGCAATGAAGACATCGCGATGAGTAGGTCTAAGGATGTCGACTTCAACTACGTTATCCAAGTAGTTGACATATCATAATTTAGATTGATTTCCACCCCTAGTGTAGACCAGGCCTTAGAGTATGTCTACACTGCACAGACAGAACTGAGTCTCGGAGTCAGACTCGTGGGCTGTGGGGCTTAAAATAGCAGTGAAGATGTTGCTATATGGGCTCCAAGATCCTCCCTCATGCCTGAGCCTGAATGTATATGCTGCTATTTTTATCCCCGCAGCCTGAGCCCCATGAACCTGAGTCAATTGACCTGGGCTCTGAGACTCAGCACCAATTTCATACCATCAACCAACAGAGAATGCCCTAGAAATGCTACAGCATCTTTTGCAAAACTGCACTTGGCTGCATTTAATTTAATGGCAGCTTGTTAGAGTCGGGTTGGCATCTGGTGCAGAATAGCATTATGTTCAGGAAGGGTCCTTGCAAAGATCAGAATGTCACCCAGATAGCAAAATGCACCCTGGATATTATCAAGGAGCTGAGAGATCACCCTCTGAAATACCTCAGAAGCAGACACTAACCCAAAGGGGAGTTGTTGATAGCAGTGCCTCCCAAAAGGCTAGCTGAAAGTCAATCAAAACCGGGAACTTTCAGCCACTACCAATCCGGTATTTTGCCAATAACCGGATTGGTAGTCCAACACACAGAAAACCTGGGATCCACTTTCTTGGCATGCCACCTCTTTGAAGGTTGGCAACTGAAACTGTTCATGTTTCACATATTTATTCAGTGCCCTAAAATCTGTGCACAGTCAAATGTCAACATTTGTCTTGTGTATGATCAGTGGGCAGGGGGAGAGCTCCCATATGTAGGTCCTTCCACCAGCCAAATGGTACCATTATCCACCCAATGATACCCTTCCACCACCCAAATGATACCAGTTCTACCTGGATCTTATCCACTGTTGCAGGAGGTACACGATGGACAGGCAGTGCAAAGAGTTTGGTGTTTGAATCCAACTGCAAAGAGTACACGCATTTCATGTGCAGACACCACACCATTAAATAAATAATAGTGTCTCTGAATGATCTGTTGACATAACCACACCTGAGGTGTCTGGTGTGAATTCATGCATGATATCAAGCTGTAAGCACAGATTGTAGGACAATAAAGGAACAGCATTTGCAGTGGCGCCTTTAACAATGTCAAACTTTGTAGTCAAGGCTATGCCTTTGTAGAGCAAAGAGCATACAGCTTCACCCACCGTCTGCAAAGGGTATTAATCTGCAAATTCCAATCATGTATAAACACTGCAGCTGGGCAAATGTCCAGATTATGAACTAAGCCAGAAGGCAGAATGTTACCCTCAGCACCTGTATCTACCATGCACTTCAGCAGTGTACCATTAATATCTACAATACAGGATACCAGTTCCAGCATCTTGCCCCATGAGAATATTGTACTAAAGGAAACATCAGGGTCTAAAGGTAGTCTCATTCGGCTCCACATTCAGACCTCTCGTCATTGTGAACCATTGTACCGTGCCAGTAGAAGAGAAACTCCAGTCCCAAAATACTTGATGAGGTGCTGCGCAGCTCCATCAAAGAAGGACTTGGGCTACTGAAGTCCATCACAGATATCAATGCATCACAGCCCAAGCAGTTCAGCAGCCAGGGTAACCTAGCAGTATTGGAGAGTTGCATGATCTTTACATATTTCTGAAAATTCGGAATAAAATATTGTCAGTCAATAGCCGAAGTATATGCAATCAGCATAGGGTACAGAATTGAAGCACTCATTACTATAATGTTACACTCCAATGCACCCAGAATAGCAATCCCCAAACACAAGGAAACTGACACACCCAACGCTGTGTACACATCCGCGCAGGAACTAGACCACTGAGTTCAGGGAGCAGGAATCAGAAAGGAACAGGGAGCAGGAAGCAATAAGCAGAAAGGCAACACACATACCAGTCATCAGAGAAGGAAAGGTAGCCACATTTCTGAAACCTCTAAAGGGGTATCTTGTAACACTAGATAATTAACTTCTCCTTCGAGGGATTTTTATGTTTCTTACGTTTTGCAGAGATGGTTTCTCTCAGGTTACCATGCTCACAAAAAAAATTAAAAAAATTAAAAAAAATTAAATCCCTGGATAGTCAGGTTAGGTTAATTTGAACCAACCTACAAACTCCAGTTGTTTTCCAGGGAATAAAATAACATTAGATTAACTAGTCAGTATGTTCCTTTCATTCCATAAGGCTGGCTACTCTCAGCTACACAGGGGAACAGCTGAACAAAACCCGGAATGACAAGCTGCAGCTAACTGTATTGTAGCTGTGCCCTTTCTGACAGGGTGCGAAGGGGTTAGAATGACATCCTCCTACACGTGTAATTATATCGGTGTGAGTGGTGGCGAAGTTGGTATGAGAATGTTGTACACACACTGCTTTGGATGCGGGTAGTTCACTTCCACACACAAATTTCCTCCTTTGTGCATAGAAGAGCGGGGAAAGGCAGGACAGAGTAGCTGCCTCTTGCAGCCCCTGTGTGGAGCAGTTGTCATAGTGGCATGTGGTTGCAGAGACCTGCAGGCCAGGGGGCATGGCAGACATTGGCAAGCTGCGACTTACATTAAGCTGTACTTTTTGTATTATTGAATGCTTGAATAAAAATAGTATCATTGTTAAATACAATTGGGGAGCAGGAGGGAAGTGGAGAGTTGAGGCAGGGTCATGAAAATACTCATCCTCCTACTAGCAATCAGAAATTAATCCATTAAAAAGTGACTGCAACCTGGATCTGCTAGTGTAAATGGGAACCAGGTTCTTAAATATAATCAGTTTCTCCTGGGGAAGGGGGAGCTCTCGAGTCAGTCCCATTATTTAAGACCCCCTCTACATTTTGCAGTGATGCTAGTTTTCAGTTCTGTTCTGAGTTCTCCCCATCTGTCCTCCCTACACCCCTTTTGCACTTGCTCACTTTGATCTACTACAATCAAGATGTACTTGAACTTCAAAAATAAAAACGGAAATTTGAACAGGAAGCATGAGCAGTTGACATGTTCCTAATTATCACAGTTACATTTGTTAAATATGTGTTTTAAAAATCAAAACAGTGCAGATTTCAAAGCAACTTCTCTGAACACCCTCCCATTAGGAGACCCTTTCCAGCAAGAACTATATATCCAGTGTACCTTTCAAACAGGCAGATTTTCTGCAGGCATGGGGTGATTTACCAGTGTCAAAATGGCTCTTGAGAGCTTTTCAATCAACAATAATTGAAGCATGCTTCTCAGGGAGAGTATACCTTAGAAAATGACTCTACTCTTGGTCCATCCACCCTGAAACCCAGAGAAGTAAAATTTCTCAAAGCTTTTTCTCTCTTACCATCCCTATCTGGTTCTGCAAAAAACTTGAAATCACTGGTGGCCACCTTCTGTACAAGAGAGGAAAGATAGGGGTTTTGATAAGGCTGTTTTAATAGCAACAAGCCCAGTTCACAGCTTACCAGCTGTTTCAGCTGTCTTAGAAAATACAACAGCAGCTGCTGTTCCAAGAGCCATTGCTTCAGAGGCTTATCACCTCCTGTCCCAATTGTTGCTCCGCTTGTGGGTCCTAGCTCCACGCCATCAAAGCTGTGACTGAAGTTGTACCCCACTTTAGCTTCCTCTCTCAGAAGATCTTCAATGGGATCCATGGAGCGGGGCAACAATGCTATGGATGTGGGGATTCCTCACAATCTTTTGTGTCCCCCTAGATAAATCTACCTGGTCAGCATCCCTCTGTGTCTGTAAGGGGAAAGGACAATGTGGGCCCAAGTCACAAGTAGAAGAGGTTTATTATAGTCTAGGTAAACATTTTTAGCATTCATTTATGTGTTATTTGGAAAAGCATAATCCTTTAATGAGATTTCAAGTACAGGGGGGTTGTGTGTGTTTGGTGAAGAGACAGGAATCTCCCCCACTTCTAGTGAATGGAAGAAGACATTTCAACATTTGCTTGAATCTAATCTTATCTATCTATCTATCTATCTATTGTTTTTAATTACTGTGGTAGCTGTGTGCTATGGTTGCTGAAGTGGTTTTATATGTGGTTTTAAAATGGTTCAGGCTAACATAGATCCAGCCCTAGTAAGGTGGCCAGGACAGCTATGACATAAAAGTGTTTCAACCCTCTTCGTCAAATACACTATGAGACCTGACATTGGCAGGGCCTTTGGGATTTGTTGATTGGAAGCAGCAGAGCTCTCCATCATTTAGCAAGAGACTGGGCTTGTTGAAAAATACCTGATGGCCCCATGCTTAGAGTGGAAAAGGTACAAGTTAAAGTCACCTATCAGAGTTATAACCTACTCACTTTTTGCTTTGTTGAGGGAAGGATACTGAGGAAGGGATTAGGCTTTGATCATGTCTCATTGATAAGAGACCACCTCCATTTCTTCTGTGGAATGAAAAAGTCAACAACTCCCCCCATGGATCTTCACACCTTATTTTCCACCACTGCCTTGTTCATAATGGAAGCACAGGAGTATATCTTTGGTGTAAGTTTGACCTTTGCTTTGAAAAGGCGAGGTTCACCCTTGTACTGTGATGAATACATGTGCGTTGCTCCCCAAATGGGACAATGAGGCCCACAGTGTCCTAGTAAAGTAGCCGAATAGAATAAATGATGCAGACAGTTCTTTAAGAGAAATGACTTTTGTCAGCCAAGGTTTGGGGAAGGGAGAAAAGTCCCTTCTACACAATTTTCCACACTCCCTTGTCTGCCCTGTTAATTTAAAGCTAACCACAGCTGATAGTGCTTGTATTCCTTTACAGCAAAGTGTCAGCGACAGACTATTTTTCCTGTCAGTTTACAGTGAAAAGAGCTTGGATGCATGTATAAACAAACCATAACAAACACAGGAGGTAGGTAGTTTTCCAGATTCTCCACTTTTTATTAACTTTATAAGGTGATAGGTAACTCCTTGAAAAAACTCCTTGACAAATTGCTGTGTAAGTCATTAAGATCCATATTGTGTCAGGCTTTATGGGGAAGTGTGGGGTGGGAAGAGGGGTGTTAACATGCTTGTGTTATTGGTGGGACAAGAAATCCAGAGGGCTCTGGGAGCATGACAAAGCCATGCCCCCATCCCTTTCTGCACCACTTTATGGAAAGCAGTCAACCAAGATTGCAGTGTATGCTACACCTCAAACTCAAGAGGCACAAAAGATGTTCCCCTCCACAGCAGGAGACATTTTGCCTCCCTCTGCAGGCAGAATTCCTCCAGCTGCTGCCATTCTTGCTGTGCACTTTACATCCCTTTAGTACTGCTGTGGCTATTCAGGCCATAATAGTGGCTTAAGCATAGGACTAATGGCAAACTCAGTGTAATTGATACCTTATGATAGAGGTTTTGGGTAATGAATGACTGCAGGGTCAGCTTCTAATAGCCTAATTCAGTGGAACCAGACCCTGTTAACTCACTGATAATTTTTCTTGAATTAATTTAGTGCACGTCAGTGATACAGGACTGAAGATCAAAGGTCTGTATTCCTTTACAGAACAACTATAGTATGGTCAAGTGACGGTGCAAGGTTCTCCACACTGCACTACCAGTATGTCTCAGCTGTGAGCTAGACTGACCACCTCCAGATGGGAGAGCGTAATTCATTCTTCATACCTCTCTGGTCCCAGGCTTCTGTGCTAAGGCCTGGTCTACACAGGGAAATTTACCAGCATAATTATATCAACACAATTATTCCACTATAGTTATAAGGGTATAACTCTCTGTGTGGACGTTTTGTTTCTGGATTAAGAATGCCTTTTTCCAGTTTAGCTGATACCATTTCCAAAGCCCATAAGTGTCCCCATGGGAAATTATACCTCTATAACTACAGTGGCATAATTATACTGGTAAATTTTCCTGTGTAGATCAGCTCTAACAATTCCATTGAAGCTGCCACCTGCTTTCCCATATTCTGTTGATTTCTGATTATTTTTCGCCACTGAATTTACAGTGAGGTTTTTGTAGAGAGTCTTTTAAGAAGCTATTTGCCGTTACTGGATTCATGTGAAGTAATTCACGTACTTACGATTTTCGAACAGGTACACAATAAACTCAGGGGGACAGAGAAATAGTCATGCCTAGAACTGACTGTTCCTTCAGCAAACTTCTCTGGGTTTGCACTTTTGCAAAGACTATAAAGAGATTGTTCAGTACTGATTGCTGTGCATACAGGGCAGATTGTGATCTTAGTTATATGGTGTAAAACCAGAGTAATGTTGTTGACTTTGGCACTTAGGTACTATGATGATAGCTGCTGAGAGAAAAAGAAAGAAAGAAAGAAAGAAAGAAAGAAAGAGAAAGAAAGAAAGAATCTTTAGTTAGGGCCTAAGTCTTCAGTATTATGGACTAGAACCTCACCTCATATAAATCAACATAGATCTTTAGCATATCCCCACTGAAATCAATTAGGATCTTGCCCTCTGAGTATGAGATATTAATTTATTATATCTCACTATAAAGTGACGATGTGCAGATTCCAGTTCAGCATTTTCTGCATAGCCCCCTAAGATTGACATCCTACCCATTCTTTCCTGGATGACTTGCCAGCTCAAAAAGAAAGCTGAGCCTGCAACATGTCACTTAAAGGCTAGACTCCAAAGGGAGACCAAAGATTTAAAAAGGAAAGGGTATTAACATGCCGGTGGGTTATATGATATGTAGCGTAATTTCTGGGATCTAGGGTTGATTTTCTTGGCTCTGCATGTAAGACTGACAAGTTTGCTGGATTACTTGAAGTATAAATCTTTGGTTAATATAAATGATATTTCCTTCTTTTCTAACTTTCTGGTGTTTTTGTTTTTTGACTTGATTTTTATTGTTTAGTTTATGGCCCTGAAAACAGTATATCCCAATCGTAACTTACATTAAAGATTGTGAGTGGCGGTCTGCTCTAAAGTGATTCTGATCTCATTTACACCAGTATAAAATCTGGAGTAGCACTACAGAAGCTAATGGGGTTACACCCGATTTATATTGGTATAAATTACAGTATCTAGGATCTAGCCAATAATGTGAACTAGTGGATTTTTCTTATTTCTCTTTGTGGTTTGTAAGATTTACCTTAATGTGCAAACTATGTGCTTTGCAGAAAGAAACACACAGGGCTGTAGAGTGGGTCTGAATTTCTATTTGAAGTCACTGAATGTAATGAGGAATCAAACGTGAGTGCTAGATAGTGGCACTGGGAGTTTCAATTGTGTTTGTTTAACAACTTTGGTAACATACCAAATATTTGGTGCAAAACACTCATCTGAAATCCTTACCAATATATCAGGTACACTCCGAGGGAACACTGGCACTCATGAGAATACTGCTACAACCTAAGACGGCAAGGAAACTGTGGAAGAATTACATGTTAAAATTAAGGGTTTGTATTTTGAATGCATGTTTCAAAATGGTCAGTGCAATGCATTAAAAATTACACTACCATTCTAGGCCCTCTTGGGCCCTTCTAGACTATGAAAACTAGATGAGTTTAGCAAATGTGCTAGCTAATATGATTTAGACACTGATTAACAATTATGATGAAGAGAGTGGTGCCTAAAAACATGTTAGCTGGTCTAATCAACTTTAGCTGTCATGTTTTTAAACACCTCTCTCTTTGTCTATACTAGGTTCTAAGTAGTGTTTTTTATACATATATACTGTGACAAAGTTCCGAGTCTGTATTGGTGGGTCCTGTGCTTCCTGGCAGATTTAGGGGCCTCAGAAACTCATCTAGGCCCCAGAGTGACCTCCCTTTCTCAGTAACTAATTAAGGGAGGCAGAAAAGGGGGGAACCCAGGCCCTCCCTCTACTCTGGACTCCAGCCCAGGGACCCTAATAGTATCAGCTAAGATGGCTAACCTTTTATCCACAAAACACAATACAATTCCCTGGGCTACTTCCCCACAGCAGTCCCCACTTCTTCAAACTCCACTTCACCCTTACCTCAGGGCCTCCTTCCTTCTGTATGATATGTTGTCCACCACTCGTCTCACCAACAGCACCACTTCCTTCCACAGCTCCTGACACCCACATCCACCTGACTAACTGGGAGGTTTTTATCTTGTTTCAGCCAGTCCCTGATTGGCTTCAGGTGTCCCAATCAAGCTAGCTGTTTCTACTCCTTTCCAGAAGATTCTTAATTGGCCCCTGGTGTCTTGATTGGCCTGGAGTAGCCTTTGTTTGGCTATCCAGGGAACAGGGACCTGCACATCCTGAGACTAATATACCTGCCTTCCAGCACTCTCCTATATCCTTCTGGTCTGACTCCGTCACAATATATATACACACATACACA
This sequence comes from Dermatemys mawii, assembly GCA_007922305.1. Lineage (NCBI taxonomy): Eukaryota > Metazoa > Chordata > Testudines > Dermatemydidae > Dermatemys > Dermatemys mawii. The sequence continues at coordinate 6,982,568 of ML677386.1, read as the reverse complement.
CACTACTATATATATATATATTTTAGCTAACATGTTTGCTAAACATACCTCATTTTCCGAGTTTAGACAGTGTCCTGGGGAAAGGGAAATATATCTTGTTACCCCAGTGATTCATGTACATGTCTTGTGAGATGAATCCATGTCATGTACCCATTGTACTCGGCAGAAGATTATGCATATAATTTCATATTAAAGAATTTTTCTCCATCATTGTCACCTCCCTCCCTCTCCCCAAAAGAAGAGACTGAAGTAAGATTCAATTTTTAGGTCACCAGCTCCACTTCTTACCCAACCTACAGTAGCTTCAAAACTATGGAATGTTGTAAAAATGAAAACATGTAAAATGAGAAGACATCTAATGCCAGTCTTTTGGTGGAGACTAGAGTTAGGCTTAAGACAGCTGGTGCCAGAGCATTTGCTTGTTAATGTTTCTCGGCTCTGGAATGTCTTGCAAGTGGATATCAAGGCAGCAGAATCAATTAGTGGCCTTAAAAGTAACATTAAGACATTTTTGTTGACATGATCATTTTGGAGGAACAAATTTTGTGAGCTGAAATGTTCGATGTTGGAGGTGCTGGATAATTAATGCAGGGTGTAACACAAAATGTTAGGCAAAAAAAAAAAAAGACAACACTCAGAATGATTCTTTGCTATAGTGCTGTATTCTACTTGTTGGTAACAGGAAGGGAAAATAAAGCAAACAGTTTAAAGGAGATATGCACCATTTCATATCTAAATTATCCTACCACTAAGCGTTACCTAGATATTTACTTTGGGCTAGATTGTGACTCACGCTATATGTCTGTTCAAGGTAGTAAGAATTCCCCTTGTGTGACTACGTGGGTTATCCAGAGCTTAGGTCCAGGCATATGAGTAAGAGGGACTATTTCCCTGTTTTACTGCTTCGCTAGAATGGGGGATGGGCAGGGAATGAGTGGTGTCTTGGCTCCATCCCTTTACTCCCTGGCCAGAGTAGCTGAGTCAGTACAGGTGGGTGGGTGATGTAGTAATTTACTATTGGTGCAGGGCAGCAAGAAATAACTACTTCTCTGGAGGCAAGAGGGCAGCCAAGGAGGAATGGTGACCCAGAGGTATGCCTGTGGGTCACAGTGACTCCGTGGGCCACACACAGCTGATGCACCACCCCTTGCTCAGGGCTGGGCTTATTGTCACAGTCTACTCCGTTATGATTTAAAGGCCCACATGCTGACACTTGCTGCGGTTTCTTAGCACTCCTTGGGTGTTCCCATTGACTTCAGTGGGGCTATTTGTGGAATAAAGCTACTATTCTGCATGAGTTGTGTGAATAACGCTACAGAATGTGGTCCAAAGTGATTTTAACACTGGTGAATGGTGCTCTCTTGGAGGCCTAGGGCCTGCATTTAGCCACAAAAGAGGTATAGCGTACAGAGGGACAATGCTAATTTCTCCAGTGTGCTACCTGAATCCTCACCTGTGATGAGCATCTTCAGGAGAGAGAGAGAGAGAAGGTAGCTCAGTTGCTCTCTTTGGCCTCCTTGCTGAGGCTGACAACCGTGTCAAGTGTGCTATGGTTTTTCATGATGTAGACACCTGTTTGCTGCAGGCTCAGCTGGGCCACCAAATAAATGTCACACCACAGCCATCAGATGGTAACTTTTGGGTAACTACCAACCCCATATAAATATAAACCGGGGACTTAAAGATACAAGACTTTCTCTCTCATTTCTAGTCCTGTTAGCCAGTAAGTATCTCCCCTAGCTCTTCTGTGATACAGTAGGACTGAGAAGACTAGTGGGAATACAAACCCACATTACACAAAAGTATATTTTTGTTTTAATTCAGGAAGAAGTTAAATTTCAATTCCCTGCTTGCCAATGACTAGAGAATAGCACTGCATTGCAATCCAGTGAGGACATAACTCATTGGAAGGATGTTCTTATAAGCAACAAAGGTGGATTAACTGTTCCTATTTGTTGGCCTCTGTCATGTATATGTTACATGGTGATAAAATGTTATATTGATAAAATAACAAGCTCAGACCTGTAATACAATTGCAGATTGCATCCACTAAACCCAATTCGGCCACTTTAACCAGGAGTAGCACCTCACTCCATGAATAATGTCATTCTTTTCAGTAGGGCTATTGGGAGAGTAAGGTACTACTCAGTGTGAGTAAAAGTGACAGAATTTGGCCATACCCTATGAAAGCTAATGTTACAGTCCTCACCTCTCTCCTTCTCAGCCAATTCGCGCAGCAAGCCTGGAAGGGAGAGGGGAGAAGCAGAGGGGCGGCACGCTCAGGGGAGGAGGCAGCAGTGGAGCAGCTGATCATTGTACAACCATGCCTGTCCAGAGGTTTCCATCTCCATTGCTTGTGTTGTTTTCATCAATTCTGGGGACTTCTGGACTAGATCCTGATACTCTGGCTGTGTAGTGCCTCACTCTATGAGTAGTCCCATTGATCTCAAATGGCGTAGTCACAGAAGTAAGATAGTAGGCAGTGTGAGGAACTGTACAAGCATCTAGTCCAAATTGTCTCACTTAACTCTTTCAACCTATAAACCCTAACCAACCACATAGAAGCTGGGGCCTTAGGAGAAGCATTGCTTCCTTAGAGCTTCAGCCCTGTGCATAGGACCCATCATTCTCCACAGTCATGCCTACTTCACAAGACATCCTGCCCAAGCAGGAATGAGCTTTGTCCTGGTCCATTTGCTTTGATTTGTCAAAATATATTTTTAATGAGACAGACCAACAGTCACATCTTCAAATCAGAGATATAGAAGTCAATTTTTCTTTCATTTCTTTCCAATTAATGCATTTTGTTTTTCTTTCTCCCCTACTCTTCCCCCTCCCCGGACCCTCCTCTTTTTCTTCCAATGCTGGTTGACATTTACCAGAACCCAGTGTGATTTAGTGACCTTGGGCATTCTGTGCACTTTAATTTGTCAATTTGGGAAATTAATTTGTGGAAGAATGAGTTGAAGTCAGAGGTCAGGCAGTTGGAGTGCAGACCTCCTGACAGGTTGACTATCCATGGGGGGCTAATGAGAACACACCACCAAGTGAACGGAACAAAAGCAGACAGATTACACTGCTCCGTTTGTTGACTGGAATCAATAACATCAGGCAGTTGTGCCCAAATTTCTACTATGGTTTCACCTCATGCTGCTAAGGCAGCCATTCAGAAATAGCCAGAATGTCCTTCTGGAGAGAATATAATAATTGATGTTTAGGCTATTTTGTACCCTAAATTGAGAGCTTTTAAAACGTCTTGGTGCAATCTTGATTGGGGAATCCAGACATAAGTTGTTAGATGTGTTCTTTGCAGCAATTAAAGGTTTAATCGCATCACAGTATATGGGCTAAACTTCAGTCCAGGTGATTGACTGTGTTCCGACTGGTTGGCCGTGTCTGGGATCAGTATAAAATGAGACATTTGTGGCAACTAATATTCCAACCTGCACCCAAGTTCAGTCAAATTGGCTAGATTTAGTGCTATGGAGCAGAGCAGTCTTTGAGCAGCTAGTGAGAAGTGTGTTGGTTGCTGTTTGGAATACTCCCACTGTGAAATCTCCTCTACATTTGATAAAAAGGGCATCTATTTGTTAAGGAAATTCATGTGGGTGCTTGTGGTTCATTCTCACACAACATCAGCAGAGCTCTGCTGGTGAGTCAGGCATTTGCTTTAGTCTGCTAGAGATTCCATCTGCCACTGAAACACAGAGGTAAGGTAGCTGAAGTGGATCGTGTGGGTCTTGTAGAGTAATATCTTGAACTGCTGGAAACTTCCTCCATCCTACCTTCAGACCATCACATATTTCAGCCCTTCTAAGCCTGGGGCACAGCCATATTATATCCGTGGCGAGACTATGTCAACGAGTCATCTGTGAAGGTGACTTAGACCTGGTCTACACTTAATATTTAGATTAAACAATCTTCACCTCAAGCACTGTAGCTATTCCAAACTAACCCCCAGTGTAGACACAGCTAGGTTGACGGACGAATGCGTCCATTGACCTAGCTACTGTGGAGGTGTTCCTATGCTAGCGGAAAAAAACCCTTCCGTTGCTGTAGGCTACATCTGCACTACAGAGTGATGCCAGCAGAGCTACGGTGCAAAAGTTATGCAGCTCTAGTCCCCGTAGCATAGACAAGGCCTGAATGAACTCTTAACTATATACTTCATGACAGAGTATTTGAACTTGGCAGACCTCAGTAGCCGTGGCATGACATGGCTGACATTCGTGAATGTCTGAGTTTGGATCTTAAAATCAGTTCTTTGCTTGCACAGGCAGGAAGGGCTGTGGATCCAGTATGAAGAGCCCAAAGGGAAAGAAGTTTCCTGTAATGAATCAAGTAAAAACTTCTGGCTACATAAGTGAGAGGCAGTGGCAGGCTTTAGAGAGAGTTCCTCTGGAGTTCCTTGCCATAAGATCATTTGCTGAGATGTGGGACCTTTGCTTGGTGATATGGGGAAAAGGGCACAGCAGCAGGAAAACAGTCAAAAACAAAGGATCTTAAAGGAAGCATCCTCCCGCAAAGTAATGTTTCAGCTCAACGAAGTGGTGTATTTGGCCAGTGATACCTCCACAGTTAAGGCTGAGTTGAGATTTGCTCTTTGGGCAGGAGGACTAAACTTCCCGTGTTTCAGAGTTTAATTAGTGAATTATTTTCCAAATCTGGTACAACTGTTCTTCAGGGGACAAATCGATTTTCTAGGTCATTTGCCGAATGAAATACTTTCTTACTTTTCCAGAATAAACATTTGTGAATGATCACTTTCTGAATTCAGCACGTGTCTCATCATTTATTGTGCCTTCATCTTAATAAAGGAATTGCAGAGATTCTTTACACTTCCCATATATAATTGAAGCTCAGAGTAATCTCACTGGTAGGCTACATCTGAATAAATTAGATTATAATTAAGATAAACTATCAATGACTGCTCTACCTAATTGTTATGATTATAGTCAGGGCCATGTCATTAGCTCAGGTTGCCCTTAAGAGTAATCATTAAGGTTGAAGCTGCATCATTGTGACATCTGTGATAACTCAACCAATCATTATGCTTCCTCTCCAATTAATTTTCATGCTTCATCTCTATTGGTTGAAATGAACCAGTGGAGCGAGGGAGACTATATACATGTCAAGAGTTCTCATTGGTGGTTTACTTGATCTGTACACAAGGCATCACAGCCTTTTCTTCTTGCCAGCAGAGTGCTAATGTTGCTGTACTATATTGCTTTACAGTATAGACACTGCAAGTGTATACTATACTGTATATACAAATATACAGTATAGACAAGGTAGTGTAGGCACAGCCCTGCTTAACTCATGTCCTGGGAGTCCACCAAAAGTATCCCACAATCTCATGGGCCAACATCCTTTGTCTTCTCTATCCTAAAAATCTCCAGTCGACTCAACTACAAATGGAAACCTCCTATCTCCCCATTGGTATATAGCAGCAGCTCAGTAAGCCAGTGCTAACTCTTCCTTTGTCTTCTGACCACTCAGCTGCAAATGCACGCCAGAGAACCTTCTGTGATTGCAATGGAGACCAAAGAGAACAAGCCTTTGGTAAAGAGTGCTGCTTCATGGGTCAGAGGAGCACGGCCATATTTTGATGACTCTCTGGGGCAAGACCAGTAGAGCTGTGGACTTTAGCAGAAGTACCCAGAATCACCATGTGTATCAGTAGATAGCTAAAAAGCTGGCAGTGCTGCAATTTTTCCAGACTGGTGACTTGTGCAGGGAGTGCAATGGGAGGCTGAAAAACAAGTACTGAAAGACCAGGGACCACAACTCCATCTTGGGCTGAATTCATGCCTGTTTTATGAGGTGTTTGACCAGGTGCCAGGCAATTCACCCAGCACAGAGCCATCCATAATGCAGGATGACCTGGTCAGCTGGGATGGTGCCCTGCTGTCCCTGAATCCAGAATGAGGAATGATGGAAACCAGCAGCAGGCTCCATGTGAGGAGCATGAAGTGACTCTGCTTCCAAAATCAGTCCTAGAGCAGGCTGTGGAACAGGATCAACAGCAAATGCTGGTTCCATACTCAGAGGAGTTGTTTGATGCCTTACCCAAGGAACACTCTGCAGCCAAGTCTGCAAAAACCCCAGAGAAGCCAGAAACCTTCTCTGAGCCCAATAAGTTTCTGACTTCAGTGTCAAGTTTATTACTATAGTAATAGGAGGGGTTTCTGCTTTAAGAACCAATGCAAAAGTTATGAGAAACCCTGCTACCCCTGTGCATCAGCTAATGGTGTATTGTATCCCAGTGCTTTGGCATCCCCTTCTTCTCTACCACGTCAAGTTCAAGAGGGTGACCGAGAATTACAAACAATAAAGAACAGCTTTAAAGAATATTTTTACTGAAAAGGCACAAATGTTTGCTAGAGTCATTTCTGTTTTCCTTAAAGTAAAAATGGCTTTCAGTTTGCTGCTCTGTAATCACTCAACGGTCTATGGAGTGAACTCGATCTGTGTATTTGGGAAAATGTGTTCCATTTCCAATTCTGGTCCATTTCAGTTAGAGGTAGTCCATGCAGTTCACAGGTGACAAAATCATTTGTTCCAAGTACGACTGGGGTGTCAGATTTTGTCCAGAAATGTGCTGTGGGTGGGGAGTAGGAAGGCTCTGGAGTTCTGCATGTTTGCATGTAGCCATAACAGGGTAAACCATGTAGATGCTAATACAGCATCTTGTTAATTTCCTTTGAGATCCTGATCCAATCTCAGGCGCTGTTAGCTGCAAATTTTCCTGAAGCAGGAACTCCAGATAGGTAGTCACTCTGCAGGGAAAAGTATATTTTCTAGGGCCACTTCGGTAGCTGACCAGCCTGCTCCACTCATAGATGTTCTGTGCAGTCACTATCCATTTGAATACTTTGGCTGCATACACAGGAGGTTTCCCATGGCAGCTTGGTGTAACACCTCCCTTTGCCAATAGGGCACTAGGAGAACAGTTATGTCCTTCAAAATGTGAAAGGCCTAAAATGATAGCAAAAGCCTCTTGTAGCACTTGCTGCTCCCTCACCACTCCCAATCCAAGTAGTTTTGAAATTTTTATAAAACAGAAACATCTTATAATTTTAAACTTACCATTGTCCCTGAACTTTGGTAGCTGTGATTCACCAGGCTGTGTCCAGGGAGCCTCTGTGGACTGAAGCATCCCTATCACAATATATTTTGGTTCGTTTTTGAAATATAACAGTTTATGTCCTTGAGATTCCACAAGAATTAATTCTGTGCTCCTCCCCTTAGGTATTTTAGACAATAATCCTATTTCTTGTCCTACTGCAGGCCCCTCGACCTCCACTGGCTGCTGTACATCCAGAGCTCGACCCCTGCCCCAACGTATCTTCACAGACAGTTCAAAGAGGAAGCATTTCCATGATGGAATTATGGTTGAAGTTCTTGAGAGGGAAGACCAGCAGGTCTAGTACCAGCAGCAGAGGGATATAAAGCTGGATAAATGGCATGGTGAGATGCAGGAGGAAAGACTGGGGCCTGTCATGCAGTTGGAGGATAGGGTTTCAGTGAGGGACCTGGCACTTGGAACAGGAATGGTGGCGAAGGGAGGAGAACAGAGCTCCACAGAGGGAACTGTTTGAGTGACTCATCTCCATCATGGCTGGAAGAGCAGTGGCTCCTGCTGCCTTCCCCGCACCATGACCTGATCCCCCAGCAATGTACCCTTGGCTCAGAAGTAGTGTGGACAACTCCATGTCGGGGCAGCCCCATGAATGGCTGAGCAGGGTAACTAAACCCCATGATCCTTCTTTTTTGAACCTCTCTCCTGTGCGTGGGAAACGGGGAAAGAAGGCAAAGGGGAATGTGGGGCCAGAGGACATGCAGTGGTAGGGGGCTGTGTCGGGTTTGCCGTGTTTTCTGCATTTTTGTTTGTTTTGTTTCTGAAGTGTTCTTCTGTTGCTTGTTTCTGGGCATCGAAATGGCAGCTGGCCTGCCTAGCAAGGGGTGACTGTTGTACTGTTGTAGCAGGTTTACAAATAAAGCCTTTTATGTCATCAGTAAAGTTTATTACTATCACTGCATCACATTAAGCAATCATGATTTGAGATAATAAAGCTAAATATGTGGTCAGGAGCAATTATACTTTACTAAGAAAATACTTCCTTTGTGCAGTTAAGTACAGCAATTCACATTTCAATAACTTCCTTATATGAACCCATACTGTGATTTGTGCTCCCCTTTCTCCCTCAATTCATTATTCATCATGCCATTCACAAGTACGTTGCACAGCAATCAAACCCACACCCCTCCCAAACACTGAATCCCTCCCCCACAAAATTATTAGTCCCTTTCCTCCCACAAGCACATTCTTCCAGGTACTATTCCCTGTCTTCCACTGGGCCATACCAGCCCATAATGTGGGAGCACAAACACTCTGACTTGTAGCCCAAGTGATGTACTTGCAGGCTGAGCTTGCCAGTTCAGCGCCCCCTTGTTGTCATAGGCTCATTCAGGGGAAGTGGCTCACCTCTGGCTTCACAAGGATTGTGAAGAGCACAGCAAGGCACAGTAATGCGGACAGCACTGATGACATTGGCATCCAAATGGGTCTGTAGAAATCTCCAACGGGCTCTCAGTCTGCCAAAAGCACATTCAACCATTCTATAGATGCTGAAAGTGCAATTAAACCTTCTTTTGCCAGCGCCTCTGAAATCAGGGTATAGTTTCATAAGTCAAAGTCAAAGTGGGTATGCAGAGTCCCCCAGAATAAAGTAGAGGTAATAACTCTGTTTATGACAATGTCACTTGGTAGGAACAGTGTCCCAGCCTGTCCTTGAATATAGACTCCCGATCAGCAAAAAACTCTGGTATCCTGAACTTTTCCAGTGTAGCCCATGTTGGCATTCACAAATCTGCCTCTGTGGTCCACAAGGGCCTGCATAACAACGGAGTAGTGCCCTCTGCGGTTTATGTACTCATGTGCTCCTTAAGAAGGGCAAACTATGGGTACGTAAGTCCCATCAGTGGCTTCGGTGCAGTTTGGAAACCCCGTTCTCTCAAAGCCAGCAGTCACTTCAGGAATATCTTTAATGCTGGCTACCTTGCCTCAGAAACTTGTGCCACCCCTTTGCCTACAGTCGACTTTCCAACACCAAACTGGTTGGCAATGAACCTGTAGCAGTCTGGGGTAGCCAGCTTCTAGACAGATAGTTACAGCAACCCCCTTCTGGACAGGCAAGGGTGCCCTCATGTGTGTGTTTTTACACTGGAGGTTCAGGGCAAGTTGCTCACAAAGCTCCAGAATTGTAGCTTTCTCCATGGGAAAGTTCTAGACCCACTATTGATTATCCCAGGTCTGCATGGCGATGCGATTCCATAGTCTGTTCTTGTGGCCCTGCACCAGAAGCACTGGTCTAAGTTGGGGGCATCAATGTCTACGCTGAGTGTACTGAGCAGCATCAGCGAGTGCGAGCCTGCCGTGCTAGGGTACTCTTCCTCCTCTGGTACCTCCTCCTCCCTCTCTTCCAGCTCCATCATAAAATACCTCAGGTGCTTAGAGTGGGTCGGAAAATACAGCCAAAATGTCCATCAACGCCTCATGGAAGCTCTGCCCATTTTCTGACACGTGTGTGAAAGTGCAAGTAAGTTCTTCAAATGACACCTCCTCCATGTTGCTGGCTCCAGTAGCTGGAAGTGCGCAGACCTAAATAACTCCCCAGCAGGCTGTGTTGGCAGGCAGTTCAAACTTCTTCTAACGTGCAGAGTGGGCAGCAAAGTTTTCCCACAGTGCATCAGGTTCAAAGGGCTAGAGCAGCCATGTTTCAGGAGGGCAGTATGGTTGGTTGGACTTTGGTCTTCAGGCTGCAATGTGAGTGCCAAAGCCCTAGGTTAGAAAATTGTTAATGTAGAGTTAAGAATTTGTGTAGATGCTCAAGCTCCAGGTTCTCTAACACAGGTCAGCTGACTCAAGATCTACTAACCCTGGTCTTACATTGCAATGTAGACATACCTTAAGAATAGAAATTGGCTCCCTATATTCAGATCTGTTCACAATGCAAGTGATAAGTTTGTAAGAAGTCAGCATTCAGTTTACTTCTGTACGCAAGTTGGCTAGCCACAGTTAATGTGACTGAGACTTTGATGGTGCCTGTTTCTTACTAACATATGATTACTCTCCCTAAATAAACTGTTCTGTTCCCCTAAATGGGTTTATGCTATGTACTCTTCATCTTTCTTAGAAACGGATCCCATACTTCACTGGCTCCATCAGCCTGTCTCTTGTCGCTGTAAATTAGCCTTTTAGATACAACATTTTTGGCCATAAGCTCTTCCATTCCTTAAATAGCTGCCCATCTATCTAACCTCTCAGTGTCTCGCAACGGGATTCAGATAAAGTTGCAAAGTCTAGCTATTTTTTCACCTCTGCAGAACTGACAACTCCTCTATCTACACCCAGGGAGCAAACACTGGAATTTCTGTGATCTCTTTCATTATCACCAGATTTACAAATTTGAAAGCTTATCCCAAAATAAATAAATCAGTCTTGAGCCTTTGGAAACCCTGATAATGTGTATAGGACAGTTCCTTTATTTCCACATCCACTCCGGAAATCTGCACCATTGGCCAGACCCATTTTTAGAAATTGACACAAGGTCAAATAAGTCTTGTGTAGTATTTTAAAACAAATCAAGCATGCATTGCTGCCTCTGACCATTTCTTCCTTGGTACAGTAGTACCATATTTCTCCCCATCCCTTGTCTGGAAACAGAATGCTTCTGCCTCATCTTTAGTTGAATCAATTTTGGCCCAGGTTTCAGAACTTTAGTGAAATGTTCCTGTACCTAGGATCCTAGAAAACATCTTGAGCAGCTGCAGTTCAGTGGGACAGGGAGAACTTCCTCCTAGACATAAAACTCATCTAATACAGTGTCACAGGTATAAACACCTCTGGCAAATGTCACCTAAAGACGTCTGTGTAATATATCTAGCAATATTTGGAAAGATTTTAGTCCCCCAGCTTCATCTAGGTCACCCATGGAAGACCTAGATGAAGCATTGACAGGGGACAGATCATTTAATGATCACTTGTTCTGTTCATTCCCTCTAAAGCACCTGCATTGACCAAAGTCAGAAGACAGGATACTGGGCTAGGTGGACCTTTGGTCTGACCCAGTGTGCCCATGCTTATGGTCTTACGTTATGCTGAACGAACGCTCGTCTCATCTCAGTGAGGCCAATGAGTCTGGAATGAGATTGGAAACCTGAGTCTTCTTGGGAGGTGCTAGCGCAGATAAGGGGTTCTGAAGTTTACACTTTCCAATGCCTCTGCATGCATCACTCATCTATATCTTTGGGTATTAAGAGAGCACAAAATGAGACATAGCCATAAAAAGGGGAACGCTCACTGCCATCTACTCCCTTGTATGGCCATGCAAAAAGCTAGGCAGCTTAATGGAGTGGACACCGGTAATGTCAACAGAGGCATATATCATCTATTTCTGACAACCTGATAATATAATATTAGATGCCATATGGGTTTGAGGTTGACTGCGACCTTGCTACACTGGGAGTGTAATGAAACAAAGCCCCACCAAAATCTTGCCTCATGAAAAATAAATATTAGGAGGATATAAAAATAAAAATAAACAGTGTAAGTGAGTGCAGTGGATCAACTGGTTCAATAGTGAAGGAACAGCTTTTCACTCAGCAAGCTGCCCTCTTCTGGGTCGGATTCTTGAGACTGTAGAGTGTGTTAACTGTAAGAAAATCAAAAGAATGGTTTTACGTAATAGGTAGGAAGCAGGCAGAAATTTCCAGCTTGGTAGATAGAGCAGCCCTGTGCTAACAGTGTGCTGAGCAAACTTTTCTTGAGGCCTCTTCCTTTCTAGAGAGTGATTATTATAGTCTCCTTTCTGAGAGTCCAACTAGCCATCAATCCTCTGCCCCGACTTGGTACTCCACCACATACACATCTTGAGGTCTAAGCAGGGAATAGACTTCTTGCTAGCCGGAAAACAAGGAGGTCTTCTGGATCCTGTCACAATCATATTTGCCATGATGCAACAGGGCTGAACAATTAATAAGATAAATAGGATGTGATCATGTAGCTAAAGATGCACATATGGGCTGGATAAAGGTTGCACAGGCAACCTTAATTCTGGCCTTTCCTAACTTCTAAGGGCTTGACTTTGCAATATTAATAATTTCCTTTCCATGTAGTTTTACTGGAGTGTAATGTCCTAAGGGTTTAAAAAGCAAACAGAGAAACAGAAATTCCCTCATGTGGTATCATGGTGAGACCCATGAGTCATCCTTTAGATCCACACACAGACCTCTGCCACTTGATCTAACAGAGTAACTCATAGCAGTAGTGGTAGACTAGCACTAGAGTGGGCTGAGACCCACACATTGCTAGTGTGATATTTGCTAACACCAGAAGAATAGTGAGACCCAGGAATCCTGGGTTCCAGTCCAGGCTCAGGATGGAAATGTGCTGTAGGGGGCACAGACTCTTCTGACCATTCCCCTCAAGTGTGACCCTTCTGTCACCTCCCAGCCCAGGGGTGCCAGAACATGGGGGCTCATGGCCCCTTCACTTTTTACTGGCCATAAGGGCAAGCGAAGGGGGAAGGAGGTGGAGAGGAGTGACTGGGAGTGGGACCTTGGTGGAATGTGTGGCATGAGGGCAGGGTCTCAGGGGGAAGGGGCAGTGCGGGGCAACAGTCCAGGCATCGGTGACCCCCCCACACCCGACTTTTAGGAAGTGTCCGCCGCTCCTGGTCCCATCTGTCCATGACCCAGTCCCGGCTCTTCCCCACCCCTGGTGGCTAGCATTGGAGAATAGATGTCTGCCACGTTGAAACGGAATGGGGTCCCTTCTCATCCTATGATTCTATGATTCCATGACCCCGGATCTTGTGTAGTCATTTGCGACTGTGCAAAGAGAGTGCAAAGGAAGTGTAAAATGCTGTCATCATGGCAGCTTTGTATGCCCACTAAATGCTAGTTTAAATGGCTACGTAAGGGCAAGGCAGCAGAGAACCCGACCCAATAAGATTTTGAATACTGTCATGTCCCTCTTTGATAAGGGCTTTAAGTATCAACAGCACCTTCTTAAAATCAAGCTGCAAACACTAGCAACCACGCAAAGAATGTTGGAAGCATGGCATGTATGGGCAAAGGGGTAAATACTTTTCCTAAAATATAAAGAATGTTTCCAGGATACAATTTTTCCTGACTGCTATTTCTTGTCATTTTCACTAAGGCCATCTTATGTCTCTTTGGCAGTGTAAAGAGGCCCTGAGGTGAGTACAAATGACATTTACACCCACGTAGAGGCCTCCTATCATTGCCAGAGGGGCGTAAAGTAGTCTTAAAGGAAACAAGAATGGGGCCTATAGTATCTGCTAGTAAATTATTAGTTTTCTTGATTGAAGAGGCTAACCTTGGCATCCTTCATGGAGAAAGCCATGCAGGACCAGAAATTAAATGGAGCTATGTCTATTTACACCAGTTGAGGATCTCCTTCCTGCGCTCAGATTCATCCTTAGTGTGACTTCATTGATTTCAGTACAGTTTACACCAATGACGAATTTAGCCTTTTAGTCCCAGTTCTCCAGGGGAGTTTTGGCTATGTAAGGATCAGGCACATAGCAGGTCCATGTGAGAACATTCTCCTTGAAGCAGTGATATCACATGTATATTTATTATTGATAATAGTGGAGTGAGTAGCTAAATACGAACATGCGGGGAAATGACACTAAGTAGTAACTGACCCATCTATTTCATTTTTCTTTTTGCTTCTTGTTTATTTATTCATTTCATTTAAGATATATGGTCACACTGAATCAGACAAAGCAATGTAGGGCTGGAAAATAGCAGGAGAAAGAAAACACAGTGTTTGCACTTTTCCATTGTGAAATTGCAGCTGAACTGACTTTTTCTCATGGCTTAAAGGCTGACAGGAGGTTAACATCGGAAGTGCACTAGGACCTAGAGGAAACAGTTCCCTGCATACACCCTTTACCTTTTTCCAGCAAGAAAAATATTATCCACGGAAACAGAAATATACAAAGACAAAAACCCCCCTGGTCTGGCCTAAAGATAAACTACAAAGCAGAGCACAGGGCTCCTTTTGTCCTGGGTAAGCAGAAAATGTGATACAATAAGACATTTTATAAAACTGTGCTTGTAAGCAAGAGGCTGTGCACAGAAGATGCAAGCCATTACGGTTTAGCTGCTGGTGTATTGAAACAGATATATACTAATACACCGCTCATGACCCTTAATGATTTCCATACTTTCTTACCATGACTCTCTTATATGCTTCAATCTTTTACATCATAATTAAGCAATCAATCACTCAAGGCAAGCTGCATTCATAAAATAACCAATACCTGGCCACACTTGGTACTCTCTATATTAAATGGAAAGGGCATAGCCTTAGGGGAATTTATTGCTGTCATAAATACAAAAAATAAACGTGTCTTTTCATTTTACTGCAGATTTCTTTCATTCTGGCAATTTAGAATAAGTTATGAGAAAGCAAGCAGGACTGTATTAAACAGTACACAGCAAATATGTCCTTTCTGATATTGGGGTGCTTTAAGCCATCTAGGGGGAGTCACACCAGCTCACATCCAGTGATGAGCAAACCTCAGGAGGGTTTAAATAAAGCATCTGAAGCATATTAGGTTGAAACCAGGCCAGAAATCAGTTTGAAACCAGGCCAGAAATCACATGAGAACAGGAATGCCAATAGTTCTTGGTTCTGGCCTGACTGGAAATATAGGACCATGAGAATAGCCTCTGTTGTGGTGTTTCAATACTTCATTTCCTGTCCCGGCTGAAACAAGGAAGTGCAGGAGAAGACAAAAATACTGAAATGAAATAATAAAGGATTTTTTTTGGACCACAGAAAGGTATCAGTTTGAGTTCAGGTGAAAATTTGGGTCAGTTCTTACTCATCAGAACTAGACCCCCCACTTCCCTTTTCTGCTCAGTGCTCTTCCGCAACCAAGATAAAATGATGCAACCAAATCTTACTATGCCCTATTTCAGGCATGAAACTCCTATTGACACCACTGTGGGGTGTATTAGTGGAAGGCAGTATATAGATTAATAGATTCCAAGGCCAGCAGGGACCATTGTGATCATCCAGTCTTACCTCCTGCATAGCACAGGCCAGAGAACTTCCCCACTATCATTCCCGTTTGAACTACAGTATGTCTTTTAGAAAAACATTTGATCTTGATTTAAAAATTGCCAGTGATAGAGAATCCACCATAACCCTTGGCAAATTGTTCCGGGTGGTTAACTACCTCCCTGTTAAAAATATATGCCTTATTTCTAGTCTGAATTTGTCTAGCTTCAGCTTCTCACCATTGGGTCCTTTTATACCTTTGTCTGCTAGAATGAAGTGCCATTTATCATATATTTGTTCCCCCTGTGGGTACTTATGGCTGCTGGTTTATTCTCCTCTCTGTAGTTGTAATACAGTCCAAAATTTGAATGTAAAGTAAACATTTATTCTCCTAGACCTGAGGGCCAAATCTTGAGTTGGTGTAAATCAGTGTAGCTCCACTGGTGCTTTGCTGATTTGCACCAGATGATGACCAGGTCACTGATCTTCAGACATGGCATTTACTGGATCATTTATTGGAAAGAGATTGTCCAGTTGAACATCTCACCTTCCCATCTCCCAGTCTTTCACCTTCCACGTGGTGGTCTTGCTTATTCTCATGGTCTTGTGGATTACTAGAAAAGGCCCTGTGAACTCCTACTGGCCTATGGCCCACAGTCTGAGAGCCATTGTCCCTGGACAGTTGTCTTTGAAACGTCACATCCAGGGAAATTCTGTTCCTGCTGAAAGAGCTGTGGAGAGTTGGCTGGCAGCAGAGTTAGTTTGGTTTCAATGACCAAGGGTGGGCTGGAGGGGACATGTGCTCCTTGCATAATATAGAGCTCTCCGCATTGCCTCCCTGGGCAGAGTGCTTAAGAGCTCAATAGGGCGGGAAAATGAATGAGCAGGATGCTAGAGGATCCGTCACTGCATGGATATTCCTATCTTCCACGCTGTGGTGGGGACACAGAGAACTGAGGTCAGCCAGCAGGCCAAAGAAGTCTTCAGCTATTCTGCAGCATGGGGAGAATTCCTCCCCCATCACCCAACCCAGGTATTCAGGTTGAGCACTGGCATGTAGGTTTGTCCCTTAGTTTGTTAAGGATTCAATTCATACTTGGCTATATTGTGCAACAACCATTATAAGGATTATAGAGATGAGTGTTTTAAAATCCTAAAAACAACTAGCAGGAGACACTGAGCGATGGCGTGGACAGATTCTTTCATTTATTACTGATAAATGCTCTGTTTCAAAAATAAGAAGTAGGAAAGAACAAATCAGTTAAAACTGTATTTCAAAGCAGAGATCTATCCCTGGCTCCCCAAAAATGGAAGCAAAACAATGAAGTGAAGAATCAAGTGCATGGCGTTTGAGGGGTTAATACTACCAGTGTTCCTGGTGAGAGTAGCTGAGTTGCAATGCAATGCTCAAGCAAGTTTGGTCTTGCTAATCTGATAAGGACATGGCAGTAACATGAGAGAAATGAATAGCAGCTTGGTGAACGTACACTATATTATACATTAGGGAGGGCAAAGCCATTTAGATAAAAAAAGGAATGATCCAAACCCACTTGCAACACTGTAGCTGAAGCTTTCTGGAGCTCCAGGAAGTTTTGATAACTGTTTCCCTCCCCCATACACAGCTATCAATGCTCATGTCTCCACAAACTCAGACCCGGACCAGAAGCTGAAATAAAATGCTGCCAAATTTGTACAGCATCTAGCACAACGGGGCCCTGGTCCATGACTAGGGCTCCAAACTGTATGGTAATACAAATAATAAATAAAAATAAATAACTAAATAAATAATAATAATAATAGTTATTCTCATGGTCACGCTGTCTCTAGCCTGTCTCAGCTGGTGCTTCTCGGACAGGATCTCTGTAGTCACTGTTATAATTGCACCCATTGACCCCTTTGTAGACAGTCTCTAGAGAGGCAAAGGACTGAGGGAAGACAGAGAATGAGCTACCTTTTTAACTTTAGAAGTGGTGCTTCCAGGTCATGGATGGGGCAGTGAAGAAGCTTACACTGCCACTGCCCATATCATACCTGTTCTGTGGCCAAAGAGCTTCATTTTTCAGGGTTATTAAAGTTGTTTCATTCACAAGCACTAAATTTACCGCAAAATCCCCCATCAAACCATGCCCTAACAAACCACAAAGAAGAAAACCCACATTGATGAACATTCCAGTCTTCAGTGACTTGCAACTCTTCTGGAGAGGGCAAACAAAGTCATAAATCCTGCTAGGCAGGATTCTATGTTGGGAGACACCGTGACACCATGAACAGTTTGCAGACTTCCTGTCTCTGCCAAGAGGGAAATGCAGCACTACCCAGTTTTGTAAGTTCCACACATATCGCAGGAGACGAAAGTTGCATGTACTCCTTCCTTTAGCTTTGTTTCATCAGAGGAGCGCACAGAGAGTGGGTGGGGGAGCAGAAGGAGAAGCCAAGGTGAGTGGTTTGGGTGGCAACATAGGGAGAGTCTAGTTGCAAGTTGGGAGTGTGGTTGCCAGGGGCTGTTGGAAGAATCAGAAAAGCACTCTCCATATTTTTATTGTTTTTCTTTCCTAATTATTTGCTAAGATTCAGGAAGACACAGAGAGTGAGAGAACACAGAAGCAGGAGAACAGAGTGTTTGCTGGCGGGGAAGGGCAATGGCAAACTACCCAGCTCAAACATACACAAGACGGCGGGAGGCTTGTAGGACATTCTGCAGAATGGGAACTGACTGTGTCTTGCTCTTACAAAACAGCACTGTGTATATAGGGATGTATTTTTTACCATTCTATTTAGAAGCTTCTTCTCAAGTAAGGAATTATATATAATATACACAACATGCTATAGTAACAAACACTATTAAGGTTGCAAAGTCAAGCACACAGAAGTTAGAAAATGCTAGAATTGATGTTGCCTGTACAACATTAATTTGGGCCCTTTGTGTGATGCATTATGACATAGTCCTTAACTACATGATCACATATTATTTTATCCACAGGGCCCTCTCATCATTGATGACAGAGTGAGCTTGCATATGGTAGGCTAGCACCTTGCACACAAATACCACTGGCAATGCCAGGCTATATTCAGATCAAATGAAATCTTTATAACATGAGAGGGATTTTCTAGTCAACATGGTGACAAATCACACTGAGGAGAATAATAAAGGCAGGGGTGATGCTGAGGGAGGGGTATGCGGGGTCACATGCGCTTCCCCCGTTTGCTGCTTGGCTTATACTGAGCATGCTCACATGGACTAAGCATGCTCAGAAACATCTGATGAAGTCGCTGGCCTTACTCTGCCTCCCCACCCCCACTATCAGCAGGTATGGGTTGGCTCTGGATAAAGGCATCTAAGCTTTTGCTGGGATAGCAGAGTGGCACTAGAGCCCAGTTGTTTCCCATATTTGTGGTGTATGCAGTTATGTAACTGAAAGAAATGCCCTTTTGTTTTGCCTGCGCTGCACCTTTAAATGCGGAGTCTCTCATGGGAATTCTTCCCTGAAGCAATCAATGCTAGGGCTGGTGCCGGGACTGTGGGGAGATGGCTTGTGCCTCTAAGTTCCAGGACTGGTTGTGGGGGGCGGGCAGTTCAGCCTCCACTGCAGGCTAGTTGTGCCCCAGCCTTCACTACTATGGCCCCCATATGCCTTTGTGGCAGTAGGGAATTGCCAAAGCCCAGGACTCCTCCAGTCACATCTCTGCACGCTCCTGGCTCTCCATAGCATGCCTGCTGTACTAGAGGCTTCTGCAGAGGTAGTGCAAAGGCCTACCATTCATAGGAGGGAGGGTGCCGGGGACAGAGGACGACAATGAATCTGGCCCTTTCTGCCTACTGCAGGGGCAGCTGCCCTTCCATGTTTTAATTCACATGCAGACTGGACAGTGAGTCTCTGTTCTGTGTCATGTGGACATACTTCTTTCTTTCTTTCTTTCTTTCTTTCTTTCTTTCTTTCTTTCTTTCTTTCTTTCTTTCTTTCAAAAGTTCCATAGTGTAAGAATTAAATTTTTGCTTTGCATTTATGGGAAAAAATACAGCCAAGAACTGTGATAGCTGGACTAGATCCTTTAGTTTCCCAGCTTCTCATATGTGTTAGTTTGGATCTACAGGGAGGAAGAGAGGGGAAACACTTCAAAGAATGGTTGATTGCTGATAATTGATCGAGCTAGCTCTCATTGAGGATGGGTTGTAGTGTGAATGGCAAGTGTAACTTGGAGGAAGTCTAGTGTGATGACCCCTTGGCCAATGAGAAATATATTAGGATGGAATGATAGCATTCTAATGACAACAGGCACATGAAAAAGAAGTCCAGAAAAAATTGTTTGGATAAAATAAGAAATAAGTCCCCATTCCTGCCCAACTCAAACCTTCAGCCAAAGCACAAATAAACTTGACCTGACCCTCTCCTGAGGTTTAAGAAAGCATTGAAAACTTCTGTTTGTTGGTATGTTTTTTTGTTATTTTCATGATTGCTTCTCTGCCCTAGAAGTAGAAAGGCTAAAATACCTAAGTAAACACAAGAAAGAATGGTCCTGGGAAATTTCCAACCCACTTCTGCAGACCCAAGAGGTATGGCTAATTCCTAGGTTTTGGGTGCTTGTCCAAATTGATCCAAATCTCCAAAGCTTTTGAGCCTTGTCCATTACTAATAAGAATAACATTATCCAACCCAACACCAAAGTCATAGCTATATCCACCAGTAATAATTTCCCTTTCTGACACAAATCTTGGGCCAAATTCATTCTTTGAGTATCTCAAATGACTCCAGCGGTGTTAAACTACAGATGAATTTGGCCCATTTTCTGCTTGTGATATGGCTTTACTATTTGCCTCTACTGCTGCCCTTAGTTATGAATTAAAAACAACTGCAGGTTCTGCGCCCCCCAAATTCTCTTATTAAGTGGGACTTCTTTCTAGGGGGCCCTGAGGGTGGGGTGTCTTAAATGGCTAAAAAAGAGTGTTCATGTGGGAACTCTCACTGTCCCCTTTTGTATCTTGAAATGCACCAGGTCTCTTAAAACAGTCTCTTCTCCAGAAGTTGCAGTCCTATAGTTCTGTATTTCCGTCATCTTTATGTATAATTTAAGATTTTTGATGTTTTCTGATGTCATTTCTAGGTTCTCAAAAGTTGAACCTAGCAGAATATATCATGCCACAAGAACTAGGGATGGCCAAGGTGTCATTTGCAAATCTCTGTTTAAGTAGCTCAGTTAGTAAGCAGTTTTAGCACTGTGCCTGTCTAACAGAGATCTGGAGGCAGTCAGTTTTGAAGGGCCAGGCACGTGGCCTGTTGAAAAAGCGAGTGTCAGTGATATTACTGTCTGATCAGGACACCCTGATCAATTAAACGAGCTCTCAGATGGTGATTTGCCACAGAGTTCAAATTTGCTTGGGTCCCTGTTGCATACAGACTCAGCTATTCAAAATCCAGACTACATATTTGTAGGGAGCTGGGACCCACTCTTATAACTTTTATTGTGGCACTTAGGCAACTAAATAGTTTTGATTGGCTGGACCTATATGCTTAAAAACATTTCTAATAATCACCAGGTATAATAAAGGGAGTGGAACACTGACTGTAGGCAGCAGCAAAGGGAATGTTTAAGAAGTAATATCTAATATCTATCCTAAAAAGTACACATTGTATCCTTTTCACTATTCAAACATGCATCATTGCACTTCTTTAGGCCTTGTTAGTAAGCGATATACATTGTTTGTTGTGACTCACACTCCTTCTCTCTGTCCCCGCCCCCCATTATATAAGGCGGACCAACCTTCAAGGTACAAAGCAAACAAAGCATCAGAGTGAAGATTTGGGGAGGGGTCCAATGGGGCAGGGAGAGGCGGAGTTTGGGTGGGAACTTTGGGGAAATCAGAAGCTACAAAATCTTT
>ML677386.1:6853801-6961580 GCA_007922305.1 Dermatemys mawii | reverse complement strand
AACTGAATTAATCACATCTTAGATAGAAAACTCATCAGGGATAATCTCTGTTAGGTGTTTGTGCAGGGCCTCATACCCTGGGATGCTGGACTCTAGGCTGTACTGAAATACAAATAATAACATGTAGAAGAAATCACTCTCCTGGCTGTCAGTCCTTAGTAGTTTGTTCAGCATGGTTTTCTCCAGAAGGGATGTGGAAGCACGTTCAACCTGTCAGTCCACTGCTGTGTAAATAGTAGAAAGTCAAGCAAGTTCTCTTTCAAGTGAATCAGCATTTAGTTCACCAGCTAGAATAAGAAGAATTGTATTCACTGTGCTAACCACCTGAATGGGTAGATCTTCCCATTCAAGTGCACATAAAAGATGGACAACTTTCCTTTATTATTTGTAATTAATTAATTTATGTTAAATTAATCCCCCCCTCCTGAGTTCTTCATATAGCATTTGTGAATCTAAGAAACAAGATTTTGCTGGGTACAGGCACATGTTGCACTGCAGTCCTTACCTATGTGTGTCAGGGAGCAAATCTCCAATTGTAAGAAATTTGTGCAATAATGTACGGAATGGCATGAGGTTACTGTAACAAGCTGCATTTCTTTTTACAAGCTACTTTTTACAAACTGCCATAGAAAATAAAGCATTGAGGAACAGAAAAGACCATAGCTTTTTAATGCATCTGTTTAATTAGGCTTATAATTAAACAACATCATGGCAATGTACAGGCTCTGGCGTTACGTCTACACTGCAGTCAGAGGTGTGACTGCAGCACATATAGACATACCCAAGCTAGGTCTGATCTAGCTAGCTCGAGTAATAATAGCAGCAAAGCTGTGGCATCGTGGTCTAGCTGCTTTAATACATATCCAGGGTCCTGGGCAGGACCGTACAACCCATGGTGCCACTTGTGCTGCTATTCTTGTTTGAACTAGCTCGAGTCTCTCTACATGTGCTGAAGTCACACCTCTGGTTGCAATGTAGACATACCCTGGAGTGCAAGCAAGACACATTCATTTGACTGGGTCAACGTGTAGTAGCACAATTGTGATAGCAGACTGGGTATCCGGCTGAATGAGTTTTAAATGCAGTGCCTTGGAGTTCTGAAAACAGCATACTACCCTGCTGAAGTCCCCTTTATAAAAAATCATTTGGATCAGATATTCTCAAATGTTTATATAGACTAATGTGTCTTTTAAAGTGTGGCTGTACTCTAAAACTGGCCTAAAGCTCTAAAACTCCACTCCACCTCCTCCCCTAAGTGTGATGCCGCCTCCTGCTTCTCTCCCCTCCCTCCCAGCGCTTGTGCTGCAAAACAGCTGATTCACGTCACAAGCCTGAGAGGGAGGGGGGAGTAGGGGGAATGTGGTGAGCTCGGGGGGAGGAGGCGAGGTCAGGGTGGGGATTTCGGGAGGGGTCCAATGGGTCAGGGAGGGGCGGAGTTTGGGGAAGGGGTGGAGTTGGGGCGGGAGCGGGGTGCGAGCATCCACTGGCACCGACAAAAGTGGACGTCTGTGGTTAAAGCTGTGGTTGTGGTATACAAAATGTCACCGTCTCATACAATAGATCTTCTTGTGGCTTTATGAGTAACATTGTTTCATTCTACTGATTAAAGTGTTTTATTCCTGTTAAAATTGCGTGGTCATTACATCGCATCCTAAATCACTGAAAAATGTTTAAAGAAGTACATATACACACACTTACACTCACTTTTTAGTGTCAAAATACATTGTATTGTGTACTAATTACCATAACACTTTGCTCTTGCATGGCACCTTTCATCCAAGAATCGCAAAGCTTTTTCCAAAGTAGGGTAAACAGTATTATATTCATTTACACACTGGGGAAACTGAGGCACAGAGCCGTTAAGAGACATAACCAAATTGCACAAGTATTGGCAGAGCAGGAGTCAGCAGCAAGAGTTCTCCTGACTTGCATCCTTGCGCTCTAGCAACTATATGACACTCCCTTCCAGTAGCAAGTAAGAATGGGTGAACCTGTTGGAATAAATAGGATCAGGCACAAATCTTTGCCTCAGGCTTGAAGAACTGAACAGAAAATTTTTTGAGAAGCAAAAACCATCATTAAACTTTTTCTTTCTTTTTATAAAATTTTCTCACGCTTCTGAACTTCCTGATTTAGGGTTGGACAGGAACCAGAATATAAATACTGAAATATCATGAGAAAGGTTATTCTTGTGGTATGTGCAACCAGACTGAAAGTGTGGTATACTCATGAGAAAGCCTGGTTCAGTAAAATTTCCAAACCAGAGAGGTTCCCATAAATTCACATATGCACCATTCAGACTGTTTATGAATTGCTGACTCTTTGGACATTTATATCCACTCATATGTTTGAGAGAGGGAGAGAAATAAAGAATTGCTCTGCACATCAGATATCATGACTGCGGGACACTCCAGGTTTTTGTGTGCCCCATAGTGCCTTATTGTATATGGGGAAGGGAGCTTTAAATATGTGGTGTGGGGCCATTGCTCACAGGAGAAGAGTTCAGGCAGAGGAGCAGGCTATAGAGGGAGACAGCGAGAGGAAAGAAGGCTCTGGGAATCTGGGATAGTTATTTATGTGCTTGGTACCAGGCCTGAACAACTTTTTAAGTGCAGAATGATACAGATGGAGCAAAGAAATGTGTCTCTCATTCTTACTGCCCTCTCATACTGTATTTATAGTGTGGGATTTTCATAATAAGTACTCTGCACTGGTCTAATTCTGCTTGTACTGAAGTCCATGGGAGTTTTACCATTCACTTCAGTGGAAAGCATCACACCGCATCATGCTAGAGCTGGCCAAAACATGCAAGACAAATTGCAAACATTTTTACAAAGTATGTTTTTCTGTTTTTACTCAAACTATATTTTTCACAGACATTTTTCTACCTGCCCTGATAATGTTACACTGCTGGGTGGTAGAGGACCCTTTTTATTGGAAGATCTGAAGTGAGTTCTAAGTTGTGGATAGGGATGCCAACGAAAAATAAAGAGCACTGAACTCCCAACTTGGGGGAGCATGAGATGTAAACAGTTTTTATTCAGATGGTCTGACAGGTCAAGGTGGATGGTGAACAGCCCTGGCTCTTTAAAATCCTTCTGTCCTGCAAAAGAGGGAGGGTCCTTTTTACAGGAACTCATTGTTATTCAGTTGAATTCACTTTGCAGAGCGGAAAGAATTTTATAGACTCCTAATTCTTTCTGTGGTGTCCAATCAAATGGATTAGTGGAATGAAATGTCATACTGGCAATAGATAAATTTTAACATTTCTTTGGTATTGACTTCTCTCTATTGTATTCATTCCAACTAGGACGTCTTTATAGTTCATAGCCACATGCCACCTGGTGACCTCACAGGGAATTGCAGCTCATCATTTTTTTTTCTAACATGCCTCTGTGTTTGACAGGTTATTGTGTACTAGAGTGGGTCGAAACATTTCAGACAAACTATTCTTTTGCCGATTTGTTGAACCAAAATTATTTGTGAAACAGATTTGGCTTAGACAAATATCCTGAGCTGGAAAATATCTGGGGAAAAAGTCTGGAGATCGCGAAAACATTCCATTTCAACATTTTGAAACCAGAAAAATTCAAATATCCAACGTTAAATGATTTTTCATTTGGAAATTTAAGTAAGTTTAGACTCAAAAAAGGATAAAAAGGTCAAAATTGAAACAAAATGTTTCAAAGTAATCAAAAAGAAACATGTTCACTAACCTAAAGTGATTTCTTTTTCATTTTGTTGGCTCAGGAACATTTTCAAAAGTTTGACTTTTCGTTCCCATTTAGGAAGGATTTTCTTTTTTAATCTTGAAAATTCTCACAGGATGGGCAAACCCATTTCCATCCCATGAATAGCATGGCGTGCAGTGTTGTAGTAGTCTGAATGCAGGGAAGCACAGTGCTCAAGTGTAGATGGAAGTGCAATTTGCTTTGGAATGTGCACAATTTCAGATGTTTCCATTTTCATTGCTAGCCAGTCCTTCACAACAGACCTGCTCCTCCCAACATATTGGCCCAAGACAACTCATTTCCACACTGCTAGCATCCCTGTTTTGCAAACAATCATACCCCACATGCGGTCAGCAGAATTGTAAGGTTACCCCTCTGTATTTCTGTTATATTTGTTCATAAAAGAGCCCTTTATTAATGGTGCAGGAACATGGTAGCATTACAAAAGCCTGCAGCTCCAGGAAGCCTGATTTCCCGAATGGAGTTATGTCCCTGGGATCCAGGCCAGTGGAAATTACAGTGAATTGAGGAGATTAAAAATGCTGTGACTCCTGCACAAGGACTTGTACATCAGGTTGACACTCCCCAGTAATAAATCCACAGAACTGCCATAGCCACTGCTAATTACACTTGCTTTTGGAATCAATCTTTACCTAGGAGAGGGCGGAGGAGGAGCTGTTATTAGGAATCCTAAGACAATTGGGCTGTTAAGATTCTTCCATTTAAACAAGAGTGTCAAATGCAGCTAAAAAAAGTCCTGTCTGGCTATATAACATTAGCCAGTTACCCGTCTGCTGCAAGTAGCCACCTTCATGATCATGCTGTGACTGGAGAGAACTTCTTGTATTCAACTGACAAAGGAGAAGAGGGGAACAGACCATTACCAACCACTCCCATGCCCATCATCCCAGAAACTAAAAAGCTCTGAATCAATGGGGGCTCACACTAGGGCATCAAAATTGATTTATAAGGCCCTCTCAGCCAGTAGGAAGCAATCATAGTCCAGAGTGAGAGCCACAATATTAGTAAAGTCTAGACAAGAGGAAAGATCATGGGAGAAGAACAGCAACATGAAAGTGAGATGGTTTAGATGTTACAGGAGTGCACTTGGCAGATCAGGTGTTATTCAGATTGTAAGATCTTTGGGGCAGAGACCTTATCAACATTTAATAATAATATTTAATAATGCTTCAGGCATTGCCACTCTTTGAACAGAGCCTTCCCTTGTATCTCTCTGGTCTCAGTGGCAGTGCTTATTTCACCAGATTAGGTGGCATCTTTACACATTTCTGACCCACACGTTACTGATGGTCAAATTCTGATACTCTTTTCTCCTGATGTGTAGAACCTTGCCATGGCAATAGTTCTATAGGAGAAAATGGGACTATCCCTGAAAAAATGGGAAAAATCTGACGCCTACCTTTTACTTTTGTGGGGCCAGATGGAAAACCCCTTCCTCACTCTGAATAATATCTTCTTCCAGGAACAGCCCTTTGAGACCAATGGTACTAGTCCTGGAGGGTTAGATTAGGACTCAGATTACATGTCCTTGCTAGGGAAAAAGAAGGAGCAAGATTTCCCCTTGCTCTCTGTATGGACTGCATCAATTTTAGGAGCAGACTGATAGACAATTACTTCTTCTCCTCTTGGAGAAAGTGAGTGAGGAGTGGACAGAGAGGGGCACCAGATAGGCAGAGCCTTGCCTCTACCGCCTTCTCACTGACTAAGAATAGCTGAGCTAGCACTGGCTGAGGAGTCATGTATTGTTGGGATAGTCCAGAAGTATGTTATCGCCCTGCTGGTTCCAGGAAGACACAGGGAAGACACTGTAAACCAGGTGTGTCAAAATGCCTCCTGGGGCTGCTCCTGGTTGGTGCAGTTGATGCACCACCCCTTGCTCAGAGCTGTACCTAAAGTCACAGTCAAACCCTGATCACGATGCTGCTCAGTCTGAGTAAAGCATCTGGTCCTCAAAGAATATTTTCTTTATTATTTTGCTTCCTTTTTTTGCCTTGATCCTGCCTTTTGCAGGTAATATTCCCTCCCACCCCACAAAAACAGACCAGATCTTCATGTTTAGGGCCAGATTGTCAGCTAAACTGACATAGATCCATTGACTTCAATGGAGATGCATAAATTTGCACTGGCTGAGGATCTTGCACCATTGGCCTTCAGAGGATACATCAGTATACATTACATTAATGCTGGCAATCCCAGAGCTCCAAGATACTGCTGTTCTGTTTTCTGTCTCCCTCCCCTATCCCTGCCTATAAAAATATCATAACTTTTCTTGCTCCCTTGTTTTAAGCCTGATCTCATCAATGACCTTCTGGGGCCAATGAAAGTGTCTGCAAAAAAGATAATTCAATTTCCTGAAAGGTCAAATTGCCATGGATCCCCGCCTCCTCTAATGGAATGAAATAGAGGATGGAGGAACAGTAGGCTTTTAACCTTTTTTTTTAACTTCACAGGTCAGGGGATTTGAAACAATTTTTATTTTCTTTCATTAATAAAAAGCAGCCTTTAAAATAAAACAAGGAGGTCCTGGGAACCTGAAAAATTGTTTAAGAAGTGGTTTGACTGTCCCTGAAAATTCAAGCAAACTCTAGGACAGCTCACAGCTGCAAAACTTTTGTGAGATGAGACGAGAATGATTTTTCCGGGGAAGGAGGAGGAGAAGGAAGGAAAACCAGCCATCTTAGATCACTGATATCTAGCCTGTTATTTAAAGCTGTCCTTATCCCAGATTGACACTTCCCATGACAGTTTTGTCTTGGCGCTCAAAGGGAACCTCATGCTGCTATCACTTGCTGATGGGAAACAGGAATATTTAACTGGCAATGATAACAAATAGAGATTTCATTTTAGAGAGGGGGTCTCTGGGACATTGCCATCCTTTCTGATGCTGCCTTCCTTATTGACTCACTTCACTGAAACATCCTCAACACAGCGGGGCTTAGAGAGGAAAATACCCGAGACAATTCAGACTGCCTGGAGCGTGGAAAAAAATACCCAGACAAGAAATTAAATATATTGCTGTATACATGAAATAATCATATTTGGTTATCTATGCACAATATAAATATACAGAATATGTTGCTACTTACTTGGCTCAAGTGCCAACTGGGTTCTCCAAGCTGTACCAAAGAAGACTTGGTCCCTACACCCAAGAGCTTACATTTTGAAATAGATACATACAACGTCATTTTTCTTTCAGTTACATGTGCATATCACTAATGATTTCAAAGGGTAGAGCCCTGCGTGGATACGAAATTTGTATCCATATCCAATATGTGATCTACAAACATGATCTGTGGATATCTGCAGATTTGCAGGACTCTATCAGTAGGGCTGTCAAATGCATGTAAATGAGAGTAAAATTTGCCCCCTCTGTATTTGTGTGTGACATCTCATACATATACACACCATATATGTGAAAGTGATATCCTGGTGATGATTGCATCTATAATGAACTTTGTCCCGCCTTAGCCGCACTCTGCTTGCTTAACCATTACTAGTGGAACTGCATTGAACAATCCAAAACTTTGCTCATCTTCAAACAGCTGCCTTTTGGGGGGGGGGGGGGGGGTAGGTGGAGGGAGGAATCAACCTGTGAGAGGAAATGTTTCCTCCTTTCTTCCCAAGCATGGAATTTCTCCAGCCTGAGTTGACAGAGGGGCAGTATTCAGTCCTGGAACAGGGACAGGTTTAAGGTCTGAAACCTTTGCAACTTTTCAGTAGTGCAGCCATACCAAATCCATGCCAATAAAACTCTTATGCCCTATTATCGTGTATTCTATATATGCTACAGATCTGACAGAAAAACTAATTTAGAGATGTTTTTAGAGAGGTTTTTTAAAAAAAATTTGGGACTATTTTTCATATCTGTCTGACAGTAAAGCCAGATGCTTTAGGGTATGTTCACACTGCAATTAAATACCTGCAGTTGGCCTGTGTTAGCTTGACTTGGGCTCATGGGTCTTCGGCTGCTGGGCTGTAAAACTGCAGTGTAAATGTTTGGGCTGTGACTGAAGCTTGGGCTCATGGATCTTTCCCTCTTGCGGAAATGAGACCAAATGTCTAATCTGCAATTTTACAGCCTAGTAGTCCAAGTCCAAGTCAGCTGACATGGGCCACCTGTGGGTATTTAATTGCAGTGTAGACATACCCACAGTTACCCACAAGTCTAATTGTATAGAACTCAGGGAAAGCCACGAAAGCTCTATAAATAATCTAAAATAATTTTTCTGTACCTAAAACATCATGATTTTATAGTCTGTTATTTTAGGATTTTTTCACACCCTTCCATCATAAGAAATCATCACAGGTTATCCTCAAATGCACTGCGTACAAACCTGCTCCTTTATTAGAAAGCCACCTCAGCCAGACAACTGCTTTTTCTCCTTCCCTAGGTCACTTAAAAATGGTTTTCCTCCATCTGTTTGTAAAGACTAGAGAAATGGATGCTTGTTTTACTGGTACCCTGTGGCCTTTATTAACAGTTAAGGAAGGTTGTCCATAGAGATGAAGAAAACCAGTTTGGAAAATGTTCAGGTGCCATTGTTTCGACTACAGACTTCAGGATAATTTTTTTGTACTCAAGGCCCTACACTAGATAGCCACAATCATTTTCTATGATATCAGTTCCTGAAAGCACTCTTGCCCAAAGAAGCAGTTTGGGGGATTGACCTTCTTGCATTGACCAGTATTGATTAGTTAATAATGCAATGTCACTCTCCCAAGAACACAGCTGTTTTCGAAGTGATACTTCTGGGTGTTTTGTAAACACATAACACCCCAATCTTGGTGTTTCATTGGCTTCTAGTTGAATCCTATATTCGGTTGAGACACATCTTGCACATGGATCAGAAGGTTAAGACGCTCAGTTCCCGCTAAGTCTAATGATCCCAATATTGCCAATTCTAATCATTCAAAAATCCTGAGTCAGATCCCAAAAATCAAGAGATCTTTAAAAAATAACAACTTTTTCTTTGCTCTGGGGTTTGAACCTGTAGGGTGCCCTCAGTTCATGTCTCCAAGCTTTTCTCCACAATCCTGAAAGCTAGAAACATACTTTTTAAAAATATACATGCAGATATTCTCCACTAATCATGTGACTCTAAGGGCTGTGGTATCAAGAAGTCCTCCAAATGTTTCAATTTGGGACACAATGAGAAAAGAAACTGAGTACTATTGAAAAGGGAAGAGAAATAAACAGAAGAATGTGGTGTTAAACTTCATTTGGTTTTTAGATTTGATGCATTTTTCTTTTTAACATCTTTTTAAAGACTTTATTATAGGTTTAATTTCCTTCAGTGGATTCTACTAGTGATGTCACACTTTGACCATAATCTTTTAGTCAAGCATGAACTAGAATCTCTGTGGGTTCCCATCCCCAGCAGTCTTCAAGATTAAATAGTTCAATTCTCTCCCCTCATCTGCTGCTAAAGAAAAAGAAAAGAAAAGAAAAAAGTAGGAAATTTGGATCCTTCTAAGTCTGGCTTGAAAACCTTGCCTTGGGTGATGATAAGGGACTGTGTCATTCCAGATGACATTTCAGTTTAGAATAGTTAGAGTTAAAATCCACTCTGCAGTACACTGTAATTAGCAATATCATTTATTCTAATTCTAGGGGAATGGAAGGGGTGGATTAATGATTTGGGAGTATGGATTTGAAGTGCAGATTTAAAGCAAAACCTCCAGTTTTACCATGCAAAGATTTTTGTTTGTGTTTTAAATAGCTAGAAACCATAGTGCACAAAAGATAAGCAGCTCTCCTGGTAGTTCTGGAGGAATTCACAAAAGGCAATTCAGCTCACGTTTCTTCCCAAATGCCTTCAGAATAGTTAGCCAAACCCTGCTCTTGATTATAGTGGAACAACTGAGAGCCAAGGCCCCAATCCTGAGCTCTCTTTGCGCAGCTTCCTGGACTAGTACAGAAGTCAATGGGGCTTGATGCAGTTGCAGGGGACTTCCTGCATGGAACTCACAACTTCATCAAGTCCAACTTTGTTCCAGAGTCTCCAACCTGTTCTAAAGTTTATTTATGTCTGTGGTGATGGGTCAGACAGTTGCTAGAAGTCAGCTTCTCAACTAGCTTTAACAGTAACTCCATTTTTGTGGAGGAAAATTGTAGGAACAAACAACTGTGCAGCCACATTTATTTGAGTCCACAGTTAAGGTCTTTTAGACACCTAAATCCTCAGTTAAATGGGCAAACCAAGCTCATAAACACACAGAAATACAGGCATAATATTATACCAGAAGTTGTTTACTCTGATAAGAAATAAAGCCAGTTTATGAAAATCATCCCTAAACATTTTGCTGCTCTTAATATTTTGTTCACTAAGGGCTTATCTACATGGTTCCTTAGTCTGCACTAGCAGGGGTGTAAATTCTTATGCATGTAAGTGTGTTGCACACTAATTGGCCTGTGTGGACCCTGCTGGCACTCACTAAAAGTTCCATGGAGTGCATTAATGTAGTCCCAAACAGGTCTACATTAACCTGCACAGAACTTGTAGTATGTGCCAGCCAGGCCCATATACGTGGGCCAGTTAATACGTATCATGCTAGGGCACATTAGAATTTACACCCCTCCAGTGCTTAATAAGCATCATGTAGACAAGCCTTTGATGGTCTGTTCCTGTTTTGAGGGTGCTGGGAAGCTCAGTTCACTAGCACGTGCAAAATCCTTTGAAATTCCTATATGGAAGACGCCATATATACATGCAACATATATTTTAAATGAGCATATCATATCATATTGGTCTGCAAGCAGAACTTCCACCAAAGACAGAGGGGAGCTTCTTCACACAAAAATGATAACAGCCAGGGCCGTTATAAAACAGAAGACTTTCAGGCCCTGTTTAGCTCAGAGGCACAGAGTATTGTAAACAGTAAAGGCCTGATTCTGACCCTCCTGCTCAGTGGGCACAGAGCTCCGCCAGTGTTCTCCAGCCTGGATGGGCTCCATGCCCATGGAACAATAATCGCAGCCAGAAATGGCAGGCTTGCCTGGGTTGTGATGGCAACGTCTAAGACCCAGCATATGGCAGTGAGGGTACTGAGGAGTGATGCTGGGGATGTTCAACTCCACAGCTCCAGCATGGGGGGCAGGTTTTGCCAGGCAAGGCAAACACAGCAACTCCATAAAGGGGTAGCCGGTGAAAAACGGGCCACCACAGTCTGGCCTCAAATAGTCAAGGCTGACAAAGGATGGCAGGGGAAATATAAGCACAGAAAGTTGAAGTGATTTTCTTGAGGCCACACAGCAAAACCAGGAGCAGAACCGAGTCTTCCTGCCCAGTGCCCTATCCCAAAGTCCCAAACGCCTCCATCTTCTACTGTACTCAGTGTAAGAGAATCCCACTGCAATGATTAACACTAGCTGCTATATAAATCACCATGCACAGTGGGCCCTGGCTAAAACAAGCTAGCCCCTCTTGCCCTCTCACCCCACTGGCCAGGAGATCCGCTAACATTTCACAAGCTTTGTCCTTGAATCGCTTGACATTCCCTGGTCAAACTGGTATTTTGCTTTCTCAGCATCTTTCCCTCAGTTCATACCCATCCTGCTCACATATGCACATGATGCGTGGCTAAGAAATTCAAAACTAAAAGGCAATACGTGAATTAAGTGAATTATCCAGTTAATTGTAACTTCATCACATCTGCTCTTTAAAAAAATTTAGAACCCACTTTTTTTTTTTTTAAAAAAAGGCAAAACAAAATACAATGCAAAATCCCTCTGCCAGGGCAAACACGCAGCATGTTATGAACAAGTAAGACATCTGGTTAAAGTAAACTTGGGGTGGGGAGGAGAACTCGAGACACTGAACACAATAACAAGAGCAAAGGAGAATAATGACAAGGAGAAATCCCAAAGAATTCCACTCCCACTCTGGGCCAGAGGCAGGGCCCTTACGGCAGTGCAGAGATCTTTTATTACAGCGGGGAAGGAGATAACTGATCTGAAAGTTAAAAACAAATCAACCCCAAATCTCGTTTGCAATCAGAGGTGGTGGGAGTGGGGAGAATTCAATCTATGACTAAACATTTTTCATGAAAACCAAAGGACAGCAATTAAGAGATAAATTAATGCTCAGGCAACACTTCCTGTTTTGAAGGATGCAGCAGTGGGTAACCAAGGACTGTGTTTGGAGTGTCTGTGGCAGAGCAGAGCTCCCTGCTCAGACTCCGCTGCAACAAATTGGCTCTCCTGTTTCTGCAGGAAATGGATTTAAAAAATCTTTAGCAACCTTTGTGCCCCCTTTCTCCCCAGGGCTGTTGTCAATTGTTTGATCTTTCTCTCTCCCACCTCCCAGCTCTTCCCATTCCCCTCCCTTTGGGGCTGAAATCTATTTTCAGTGCTCTGCACTTGAAAGGCTTTGAAAGTTTTGTTTTCAGCACAATATTTCCTTGGGAGCTCCAGCCCTCTTCCCTGCCCTGCTCCACGGATTTGCGGGTTACATTTAATCCCTTAAAATGAGTCATACATATCCATTAAGA
The DNA here is from genome assembly GCA_007922305.1 of Dermatemys mawii. Lineage (NCBI taxonomy): Eukaryota > Metazoa > Chordata > Testudines > Dermatemydidae > Dermatemys > Dermatemys mawii. Next base: position 6,949,338 of record ML677386.1, on the reverse strand, counting down.
ATATGCAATTATCATATTGGGCCAGATTGTGGCCTTTGGGTCTGTGGCTTCGTCGCTCAGTGTAGACAGTCAGGAGATTTGGCTTCCAAGACCCGTACCTCAGTATACTCATGTAAAATGGAGTCAGCAACATTTTCCTTTGTAAAGTGCTGCAAAATGAAACGAGTAAAATAGTATTAGTACTTTTTTAAAATCTCCTTGCCCCCCTGCCCTAAATAGTTGGTGCCTCAAATTGCCAAAAGTAAGTAGGTTTGGCCAGCACTCCCTGCCCTAACCAGCTTCCATTGAGTGTGATGGATTTACTGAAACGCCCGCCCCTGAAAGGAAATGGTCCAGCTCCATTTTAGTTTTGATTTCAATAAATATGATGATTTAGAAATGATGAGACCTGGAAATAGCTCAGTCATTGCTTCTCTCTCTTGATTTAGCTGCTGCAGCAGCAGAAGTGGCTTGTAATCATGGGAAAGGGCTGGACTGTCAGTGGTGTCCCCCCCTCCCATTACTCAGGAACACAAACCAATTTCCTTAGAATCTGTGCCCATTTCCTTTTGGAATAAGCTGCGAACAAGGGTTTCCTCACTGCCGTAGTATCCCACCCATATCCTCCTGAGCCCTGTCTTCCAATCTTAAACTGAGCATTAACTCTTCAGGGCCAGGCTGGGCCAGAAGTTTTCCCCTTGCTCAGCTGGGAAGGTGTAGGTGCATGTTAGCTTTGGCTGTGCCAGACTCAAAGGGGAACCTTAACCTGAATGAAAAAACAACTTTAGATGGGCAAGAAGACGGAGCTCATTTTGATTACTCTGTTTTTTGAACCACAGTGTCTGTTGCACAGAAAGGGTCCAAACTACTACCTGGAGTGTGTGGAGAGAGAGGTTCTTACGCTCAGCAATTCTGCTCCTTAAGCTTTCCAGTGAACAGATCCAGAGATCCCGATCAACGGATCAAAGCCCCTCCATTGTACGAACTGTATTCACAGCAGGGTAGACACCGTTCTTATATATGGGATCTATTCATTCACATGCTGTGTATTAACAACAACTGCAGTTGTTTTAACTTAATGCTACCAAAATCTTTCATAAGCAACAGCCTACGAGCCAAGGCATAGCCCCTGCAGTGGATACGTTGTGCTACTCTGGCAGCATGATGCACCTGGAAAGCTGGCTTTCCCTGCTACCTGGGGACTCCCATGGCATGGGAGATCTCTAGGAGGCATAAGGCTGGTGTTGCGGGGAGTAGCATCCCTGGCTGATGCAGGTCTAACACAGCACTGAGGCTGCTTTAATTTGTGCCTCACAGTCAACCTCGTGTATGGTAACCAAAGGCGGCAGGGGCCTCATAAAAGCTACACTCTCTCACACACACTCTCTCTCTCCCCACCCTGGCCCTTTGCTTCAGAGCAGGAGACTGGTCAAAGAATACAGAAGTTGTTTTTGATGGTTTGATGCAGGGGGGGAGTGGGAAACTTGAGTTCTAGACAGAGCTGTTGTTTCAGTGTCTTAAAGCCAACAGAGTCTCGTCATGAGTGCCCCGAGGCCTGAGTTCAGCAGAGCAGCCTTTTTCTGTGTGGTTGGCATCGAGTTGTTCCACAGCACATACCATCCTCCTGCCCCCCAGGAGAAATCCCACAGCACAGGGACGTGTGTGTGTGTGTGTGTGTGTGTGTGAAGCAAAGAGGGAAGTGAAGCAGTAAACCCCATACCTTAAATTCAGTTTCAACCAATGTTAGCTACTGCAGAATCCTTTACAGTATCTTAATGGGGTCTTTCACACAAGTCAGAAATTCTGTGATATGCTTCTGAAGTGAGGGGGAGCTAGTTTCTCTGTTCAGACATTTATACGCCCTAGAAAAATTCACAACCCCAAGTTAGGAACCCAGGTTCAATGTACAATGCATGGGCAGAGTTCGGTGCCTAAAAATGGATTTGCAGGAACCAACCTGCTAAGCTAGCCAATAGGAAATGCTGAGAATTGGGATATGGCCTAAGCCCCACCCTTAATGGGAGTTAGTCACCTCCTTCCTCTTGGGATTTATAGCCATGAACCCTCTCTTGGAGTTAGGTGAATCCCCAGATCAGGGCCCATGGGTGAGATCAGCAGGGAAATGCCTAGCTTGTGAAGCCAGCCATGGTGCAGGTGCGAGTTAGGTGCTGAGTAGCTTGTCCTCGTCGTCAAGACTTAGGTGGATTTGCACATATCCTCCAACAGAAACGTAGGTGCCTGGGGACTTTATTGGTGGAAATGTAAGCACTTGTGGAATGGAGGTGCCTAGGGAAAAGGGCAGCTGAACAGTGGTTTTGTGAGTGTCAGTATTGCCTAAACATTGGCCTTAGGTAGTTAAAGGGGCGGTTAGACATCGGAGTACCCCTTGTGATTCTAGCCTCGAGTGTTTATTTCTAATATATTGATATGGGTATATCTACTCAGGCAAGTCACTTCATCTCACTGGGACTCTCTTTCCCTTTTGCACTCATTGTCTGTGTTCCCGATTTAGACAGTACACTCTTTGAGGAGGGGACTGTCTCTGACGCTGGGTTTGTACGGCGCCTCGCACAATGGGGCCCTTTCTCAGTAGGATCCTCTAGGCTCTACCACAATACAGATAAGCAAGAATAACCTAGGATGCATGTCTTTAAAGACATGCCTGTGTTTAGACATGTCTATAAGCTGTTGACTGCAAAGTTTTGGCGTCTTGCCTAAGGTCCCTAGCAGAATGGATGTTATTGCTGTTCTGTTCTTTCGTCTGAGGTTACAAAGGGTTGTTCTGAGAAATTGCTCATTTGCTGGAGGGATGTGTTTTGCAGAATTCCCCAAGGCTCTGCTTTGTCAGACTCCTTCATCCTATTCAGCATGAATGAAAACACAGTGAGGCGAGAAAGTGGGGGGACTTGGGTTGCGGTGTCACCTTGGTGCGGACGATACTCAGGGGTACGTCTCACTTTTTCATTAGAACAAGAAGATGTGGCATCTCAGTTTGCTCTCTTCCTAGCTGAGACTAAGCTTTAGATCAGATTAAGTGGCTGATGCGCAATGTAGACAGGAAGAAGATGATGCTATTGGGAAGGGATAATGATTTGGAGGGCATTGTACAGCTGCAGCCCTTAAAGAGGGGTTTCACCCACCCTATCGAAACAAAGAGAGAAAGAAAAAAGAAGAAGCAATTTCCTTAGATTTCCTAATTTCCTGTTTTCTCACTCTTGTCAACCCCTACCTCATTATTCCCTGATCCCCAGCAGGGACAGGGTCTTCCCATTTTTGAGATCAGGTTGTGTAAGATGATTGGTGGCACTGGCCCAAAGACAATAAATACGAAAATAAAAGAATAAACTGGATGAAAATGAATGTAGGACATGTGGGCTGGTAGCCCTGAAGGAGTTAAAAGAGGAGAGGGGCTGTTTTACATTCAAACTCTATACTTGGGCTATAAGGGGAAAAAATGCCTTTACCCTTGCAGAGAGGCAGAAACATTTTGAAAGCATCGTGTTTTCTGTTCTAAACATGGATAAAGAGAGAAGGGTATTTTAGGAAGCAAATGGTAATGATTAAAGTTTTAAGATTTAAGTAGTCATTTAATCATAAAAAATAAATTCAAATGCTTCAGAAAAATAGTCTTTTCCTCTCAGTTGATGATAGGTTTCCTTCGAGTGCCATAATTGTTCATCTTTTTTATGAATACATAACAGACAATGACGTGTGATTAAGTCTCCATCCAGGGCTTCATTTCTGAAGATCAAGAAGGTACATTTAGATCATTCTATCCTCTCTCTGAAAAAAGCTGATTAATTCCTGACCAAGGACTTTACATATATACACAATTCAGCAGACATAGCAATCCGTCTGTACTGTACAGGTCTTTATATAGAGCTATGCACGTAATACATTTTTTAGGGAATATATTTAGATAGAGTCCTGTTTGACATATAGCCTATGATCTCAGACAAATGCTGTATGCTAAATTGCAAGTTACAGTCAGGGGATAAGTGTTATGAGGAACTATTATAATTGTCAAAAAATTAAAGCTTAGGCCTTCTTGTAAAAGAACTGGCAAGAACTAGTTTAGTCCTTGTAGCACTAAAGAATAATTAGTTTTTTTCCTAAAAGGGTAATAAAAAAAGAGTTACAAAGGGACAAAATTAATTTGAGAAATGGTGGTGCTTTGAGGGTATATAAAGGATCTTGTAATTAGGGTTTCCATAAGCAGTTATTGGAAGAAATACTGTAACTTTTTTTTATGTATGCATGTGGTGACACTATGATTGACAGCATTATAGTGAAGAATTATTATGCTGTCTGCTTGCATCCAGGACACCACTGAAAAGACAGTGAGTGAGCGAGCCAGTGAGAGTTCTTCCTGGTGGAGTGATTAAAATAAAATAGAATAGAAAATTCATTTCAGATTTATGAAGCAAATTCTGTTTCATTTCACTTTGCATGTAGCTTACAGGTAAGTTCAGTAGTTATGCAATATACTTTTTATGGGCTCCATTCTTCTCCTTTGGATGGACACAGAGAGCCTTATCCCTGCTAATGGGAGCGTCATATGCACGGAAGAAGGGAAGATTATCCCACTTAATTGCTTTTCCTCTCCAAGTCACAATATCACATATAAAATTACAAAGCTATGAAGAAGATGCTCTGTGCCGTGATATCACCGCCAGCATCTCGCTGTGAATTTTGCATCTGTTTTGTTTTGCGAGACTGGTGCACAAAAATAGCGAATCACAATTTTCCTCTGGGATTCTCCGCCCCCAGGGAAACTTGGATTGCTGATTGGGGGAAGATCTTTAGCTGGGGTCAATTGTCAGAGCTCCACTGGCTTCCATGGAACTATGTCAGTTCATGACAGTTGAGGAGCTGCCCAGTCCTGACTAGGATGATATCGTTCCAAACCCCTGGGATGATTTTTTAGTTTAGTTGAAATGCTTCTGGTCTGATGTTAAAAAACTAACGTGAGAATTACTTCAGGGCTTGGTTCTATTCCCACAGTGTATCTTTTTCACACTCTTTGTAATAGTTTTGTTTATCTTTTACAAAAATGTAGTAATGAAGGCCCAAATTCTCTCCTGTGTGGAGATCTGGTTGGGACAGGAGAGGTCTAAAAAAACCTCGTTATAATTCCCTTATTATCACTATACATCTTCACTGGTGTCAGCCCCAACTCTGGTGTGGTGTAGGTTAGAAGAACCCTGAGCCTGTTCTAAATTATACCACCTAGACACAGTCTCTAAGGAGTTGTCTACCAGCTGGAGCTACTGCCAAAGTGCAGCCACACCCCTTCTTACCCCTGACATGCACCTGATGCTGGGTGGGAAGGGCTGGCATAGAAGCCAGTTTGACAGCTTTATGTGAACTAAGCTCTCCCCCATTCTGGGGGAATGCTAAACTGGCCAGGAATGGCTGTTTTCCAGCTTGTTTATGCCACCAGGAGACCAGAATACAGACCACCCTAAAATTATAATGTACTGGGATAGGTCAACTTTAGCAATGGGTTTCAGACAAAGGAATACCAGAGCATCATAGAATATCAGAGTTGGAAGGGACCTCAGGAGGTCATTTAGTACAACCCCCTATTCAAAGCAGGACCAATCCCCAACTAAATCATCCCAGCCAGGGCTTTGTCAAGCCTGACCTTAAAAACCTCTAAGGAAGGAGATTCCACCACTTCTGAAGGTAACCCATTCCAGTGCTTCGCCACCCTCCTAGTGATTTTTTTTTCTCCTAATATCCAAGCTAAACCTCCCCCTCTGCAACTTGAGACCATTACTCCTTGTTCTGTCAAGCACAACTGGGGAGCAGTTCAGGTGCCAGGAAGGTGTGTTTCATTGCTGCCAGATTACAATAAAACAAGAAATGAGCCTGGATCAAAAGACCGTGATCCAAAATGTCCAGTGACTGGCGGCTCTGGTTCAGGCCAATACTTATATATAAAAAATGTTCTGCACTCTGTCAGACCCTTTCACTCTCCAAACTGCCATTGAAAGGTTTTCCTCTGGCAGCCTGAATTCAAAGTACAAACGAGCCATCTGCAGACATGCTCCCCATACAGAGCAAAAGGGGATACTCCCATTTGTTCCTCTTCAGCTCCTCCTCTCTCCCAAAGGTCTGGTTTCATATTCCATCTTGAAGGAGGAAAGGCTTATTTGTATTCCTCTATGGAGATGCTGGTGAACCACTGGCTTTTGTCAGTAGCTTGTGGGTAGTCATATGCTCAAATGGGCTCCATTTCCCTGAAATCCTGGCAGCTTTTGCGATGCAAATAGAGCAGCTCATGCCTGCCAGATTCAGTGTGGGGTCTATAATTCAGCCTTTCCCTACACATAACAATGTACTGTTGTTATGTGCTCATTCAACACTGTCAAATTCTCCTCTCTCTGGCTTTTCCTTTTGCTAGCAGTATGGGGCAAATCTGAGGGCTGGTCTCATTATCCGCCGGATCGGCAGGTATGATCGATCCCCAAAGGCGCTCCCCGTCGACTCCGGTACTCCAGCTCGCCGAGAGGCGCAAGCGGAGTCAACGGGGGAGCCCGCTGCTGCCGTGAGAACGGCAGGTAAGTCGACCTAAGATGCGCTGACTTCAGCTACGCTATTCATATAGCTGAAGTTCTGTATCTTAGGTCGACACCCCCCTCCACCCGCTAGTGTAGACCTGGCCTGAGAATGTACAACTCCAGCAGGACAGAAGCATCTTTCTTATTGCAAATGACAATGGGGCTGGTCAAATTATTGACTGCAAATATCTAGGGACATTTTTGTTAATTTTTTATCTTTGTGACTCGTTCACCAGCCAATCCTGATTTCTGCTCATGTGCTCATTATTTGCAAGTTTTCACCTAAGCAGTTTATATGAAAACATTTCAGCTTATGGCATAGATGCAACTTGATCTCTTAGCTGCTTCAGGATTAGCAGTTCATTGTTTCTGGTATGTGATTTGTCAACATAGCATCAGGTCTGTTGCCTGAATAGATGAGTGTAACTTTTTGTAAATAGGAAAATAACAAATAACAATGTCAGCTTATGCAAGACACAGAAAAGTAGGAGTCAGCCACAAGCAGCCTGAGGACAGAACAGGAGAAAATTGATAGAGCAGGTTATAAGCATCATGAGTCATTACCAGGAAATTCTTAGTAAAGCATAGGTATTTAAACAAGGGCCGGGCAAACTGGTTAGGGAAAAAAGAGAACCCTCTTGCTCCCAAACCCTTTCCTCATGTCCAGAATTTGAATTTCAAAGGAAACTTTTTCAAGTTCTGAAATGTTTGGTGAAAGTTGTGGTTTTGGTTGGTATCCAGCCAGACGTGAAACTCAGTGGGTCCAATTCTCCCCTCTTGTGCATGAGTATAACCCAAGATTAACTCTGCTGAAGTCACTGGAATCAGATAGGTAGGAACAAAAGCAAAGAGTCAGGCCTAATACCCAGAGCAAGGATGTTGACCTTGACAGATACCAAGAAGGGCTGGGGAGCCTGTTCTCTTGCGATGTACAAATTTTTATGTCTTTGAGAAAGCTGGGTAGTTCCAAGAAGCTTCAGACAGCACATCCAAATTGTTGGATGCTGATCTGTGCGAGACGTGGGCCTCCAGCAAAACCCTAATACGGAACCATGTGTGTTTGACTTTAAAGTCAATCAACTGAAGTGCCTGGTGTTAGTCTGCTTCTTAGAGCACAGACAGCAATACATGCCAACATTTGACAGCTATTCATGGAGACATTTGGAGGGAGTATCAGAGCCACACATTTTAGCGGCACTAAAGCACACAGGCAGAGGAGAGCTTCTTGGGGGGACAGACTGGAACACTTGTCAATATTTTGCTTTTAAAAAACTGACTGTCCTTTCCAAATGGAGGCAGCTGGTGTGTGCATGAGAGCGATGTACCGACAGCAAGTGTTTTCTAGGAGCATGCTCAGTTGAATTACATCAACCACCGTTGTCACTCCAGGGGCATCATTTCTACTGCAAATGTGTCCCTGTCCTCTTTGGGATTGACAAAGAAAGGTTCTTTGAGCTAATCACAGTTTCATCTTGTGATAACTATAATTAGCCACTGGGTGCTGCTGGGTCATTTGCACATCAGCATAAAAAAACCCAAAAGGGTTTTGTAACAGAGCAATAACTGGGGGTGTGTCAGGGTTGCTTTGTTAAACACATGTGGCTCATTTGCATGAATTACATAGTTTTCAAATATTTGACTGGCTTAATTATATACTGAAATTAAATGTGTACAATGAAATGAAATGAAATTCCTGTTGTTGAATATCTATCTGTCTGTCTGTCTGTCACAAATTGTTTTATTTCCTTCTGTGTATCTTTCTAGCTAAATATTGTAATTCCTGTACAGAATAAACCTGAATGGCATATGCATCAGAGAGGAAAGCTGGCTGCTTAGGTTGAAAGTTTATGCAGTGCTTTTTGGAGAGATCCGGAAGAGGAAAAGAATAAGAAAATGATTTCCTTTGGGGCTCCTGTCCTGCCTTCCCTTTCTGTTCCTGTCCTCTTAATTTGATCGTGTTTCTCTTGCTTGGAAAAGTAAATAATGATTTTAAATGGGTTTTAATGTTTCCGGCAGTTTTTTTTTTTGTTGTTTTGTTTTTTAAGGAATGGGAAAGGTGGGTGAAAGCTGGAACAGGAGTGTCTAGGGCAGGGCTAAACCTTGATATGATTTATTACAAGGAAGATGTTTTCCTGAGGAAGGACAAGGCAGAGAAGCTGATGGACATTCAGTGAGAACTTTGGAGGACAAATATGTGAACACGTGTGCAATTTTCACAGAGCTCTTCAGATTTCTCCCAAGTAACAGTGCTCCCTAGCACCCTGTAAACATTAACTAATGAAGCCTCACAGGCAGCAATCTTCACTTGATGCAAATTAGCATAGCTCCACTGGACTTCAGTGGACCTATGCTAGTTTATGCTAGCTGAGGATCTGGCCCTTGGGATGTAAGCTCCTTCATTTTGTGTTTACAGGTGAAGAAACTGAGCAGTTAAGTGACTTGCTGAAAGATAACATCAGTGGCTGACCTGGCATGAGAATACCAGTTTCCTGGCTTTTAGATGCAGGCACAATTCACTAGGCCACATTATCTTTCATAATAGGAAAAGTCTGGGATAATTAGGGGCAAGTTTTCTACATTGTATCTTCTCTGACTTTAGTGAGCTTATAAGAGGGATGAATTTGTGCCTTAGGACAAGCCCATCTTGTAGATGTAATGTTCTTGCTGGTTTTGTAGTTTAATACGTCAGCTAATGGTTTGGCTCTGCTGCTATTTTTTGTGTTTTCTGCTACATAACCCATATTGTGTATTGAAATAACAATACATCAGAATGTCACAGGTATTATTCTTTATTATTTTATCATGGCCAAAATCAGGCCCTGTTCCTTCCAGTACAAATAAATGACCCTGTGTCCTGCTCGGGTGGGTTTCTCATCTATTTGCTGTTAACTGCTTCTTTTTCGATCAGGCTGGTACATTCCCTCTCAGTGGTCAATAACTGATTAGGGTAAAAGATAAGATTCCTTGGGGGCCATATCTACCCTTCACCACACTTGATGCTATCTGAGCTAGGAACCCCTAGCAAAAGGCTGCCCTCTGAGGGCCATTAATGGTCCTGATTCTGCCTGCGCACTGCAGGGGATGGCTAAAAGAAGTGTCCTTGCACACACTTTGCACAGCCTGCCTAAAGGCCTGAGAGAACTGCAGTCCCAGCACAAACTGCTCCCTCAGTTGTGCATGGTATCCGAAAGGGGAAAGGGAAGAACTCGGCTCACAGACCTGCCTCTGTCCTCACCAGCCTGTGGAGCAGGGCCAGTGTGGCAGGAGAAATAAGTGGTGACCCCTACTGGAGTATAGGCAGCAGGCAAGCTCCTGCAGACTGGAGAGTTCTGAAGACTCCCCAGTGTCCTGTGGCATGGTGTGACTCAGTATTGCCCTTTATTTGGAGCTGTGCCTTAAATTATAAGCGAGGCTATGATCAGTTGGAACTGTGCTTAAATTAGAACACATTTATTGCTAGCTCCCAGCATTAGTCCAAGCCCTTCCTTCAGCAGAGCACTTAAGCATGTGCTTAACTTCAAGCATCTGCCACTGAATGGGATCTAAGCATCTGCCTAGAGCTAAACCTGTGCTTAAGAATCTGCTGAACTGGTGCCCCCAGTGAGCATTTTCAGGGGATGTGCCGCCCACAGAACTAGATCTTTGGGCTGCATCTCAGTGCTATAATCAGCACAAGATCTTTATAAGTTTTTATCTTGGCTAGTGGAATTGAGGATATTTTTATTATGCATATCAGTGTCTAATCCTGGTTAGAATCCCACTAAGCTGGGATTCACCCTGAAGGAGCCTGTTTTCAGAAGATTTCTAGAGCAGTTTTAGTACGTCAGCCCCAAGCATTCAAAAATCAAATGTCAGCCCCCTGCTCCAAATTATGAGGTTGGCTTACAAATCATGAGTTTTTTTAAAAAAGTAATATTTGGGGGATCTTTTTATTTGCTGTCTGGTTTACGCACCTTTGGGGTGCACTTGGGGTCACATTTTCAAACTTTTCTCTGCAATCAATAGGGCTAGACACATACTTTTCTTTGAAAGGTGAGATACTCATCTAATCACAGGACTCCAGGAGCTGAAGCTTTATGAAAAAACACCAAATATCGATAGACTCCTGATAAAATCTGCAGGAGCTGGCAATATTGCAGTTATCGGACTGAAGAGATGCAGAATAGGGGTGCACCCAAACCCAACCACCAGATGCAAGCTTTCCTGAACACTGGGAGAGCTCTGATCATTTGATGAGGATCATCACAAAACAATCTATTGGGACCCCCTGAGAATACCCTGGCCCTCTGCAAACAACACAGAGTTCCTTCTGCTCTCTCTTTCCCCACACGAGTCCCCAGCAAGGGAGGCATTCAGCAACGGGCATGTGTACATTTGGCTGCCTTACTCTGAGCCATGGGTCAAACTAGCAACTCCCGAATAGGGTTAGCTCTGTCCCTGCATTGGCACTTGTGCCAACTCTTATGTCAGGCCTGCTTTTCAGGTGTAAAAAATACACCTATATTTGCATGATAACATCCAGCCAAAGTCTGACCAATATAGACAATGGCATCATGCTGAAGTATCAGTTCTTGTACTCATGCTTCCTAAGGGCCTGATCCTGATCTGAAACTGATGCAAATCAGAAGTAACTCTGTTCAAGTCAATGGAGTTACTCCTAGATCAAACCACTGGGAGAGCAGAATGAGGTCCTAATTATTTCAATGCAGAGTCACACTTCCATTCCTAGTATGGCAGGAAAATAAATTCCATACACAGGCTTGTGTTTAGTCTGTACAGGATCTAATTATATTATAGCCATAGGAAATGGTACAATACTCTAGTCCACCTGACCCTCCATAGGGATAAGATGTGTTGGCCTACAGAATCAAAATTCTGTAGCAGTTCCTGAAGCCAGAAACATGTGATAAAAACAAGTATACAATGTCCATGAAATGCAGCAAGAAGTGAATTTTGTTGGTTGTGGGGGGAGAGATGGGCAGACGGGACAGGAGCTGTGCAATGTTACATTTCACTCACAAGTTGGCTTACTTGCAGGGTCACCATGGTCTGCAGAAGTAGCACCTTGCAAGTAGGACCTAATGCAATTTGCAGTTTGAAGCTGCACATCTGGAATAAAGCCTGGTTACAATTTAAAGATCTGGATCTGAACATCTCAGGATATTACAAGGCATTACACTTAAGACTGATGCATTACGGTCTATGAGGTTAAAAAAAAAATCCACTTGTAAAATAAAATAAAACTCAGAACCCAGTCAAAATACAGATTTATACAGTCTTGAATCCCATCCTGTAGTTTCTCTGTTCAAGTAACTCCCATTGAAGTCAGCGGGATTTTTGCACAAAAATGGTCTGCAGTATCCAACCAACGGGGTATAAGTGTGCCTTTGCTTGAAGCTTTGCTTTGCAAACTGATTCTATCAGTTTTCCTATAACTATAGAACAAGAATCAGAGGGGTAGCTGGGTTAGTCTGGAATTGCAGAAGTGACAAAGAGTCCTGTGGCACCTTAAAGACTAACTAAAAGTATTAAAGCATAAGCTTTCGTGGGCTAATACCCACTTCATCGGATGCATGCAGTGGAAGTATCCAGAGGCAGGTATAAATAGGTAGGCAAGAACCAGGGTGGGTCCAATGAGGCTAAACCAGCTGTTATCTCTAATCAGGGAGGGTGGAGTATTCCTCTAGCAGCTGAACTGAAGGTGTGAACAGCCAGAGAAGAGAAACTGCTCTTGTAGTTAGCTAGCCATTCAAAATCTGTATTCAGTCCCAGATTGATTGTGTCAAATTTGCAAATGAATTGCAACTCTACAGTTTCTCTTTGCAGTCTGGTCTTAAAGATTTTTTGCTGCAAAATGCTGACCTTTAAGTCTTTCATGGTGTGTGCAGGGAGACTGAAGTGTTCTCCTACAGGTTTTTGTATATTGCCATTCCTGATATCCGATTTGTGTCCATTTATCCTTTTTCGTAGGGACTGCTCAGTTTGACCGATTTACATAGCAGAGGGGCATTGCTGGCACATAATGGCATATATTATATTGGTAGATGTGCAGGTGTATGAACCAGTGATGGTATGGCTGATCTGGTTAGGTCCTGTGATGGTATTGCTGGTGTAGATATGTGGGCAGAGTTGGCATCGAGGTTTGTTGCATGGATTGGTTCCTGAGTTAGAGGAGTTATGGCGCGGTGTGCTGTTGCTGGTGAGAATATGCTTGAGGTTGGCAGGTTGTCTGTGGGCCAGGACTGGCCTGCCTCCCAAGGCCTGTGAAAGAGAGGGATTGTTGTCCAGGATGGGTTTTAGATCACTCATGATGCCTTGGAGAGGTTTCAGCTGAGGTCTGTAAGTGATGACCAGTGGTGTTCTGTTGTTTTCTTTCTTGGGCTTGTCTTGCAGCAGCAGGCTTCTGGGTACACGTCTGGCTCTGTTGATCTGTGTCCTTATTTCCTCGTGCGGGTATTGTAGTTTTGAGAAAGCTTGGTGAAGATCTTGTAGGTGTTGGTCTCTGTCTGAGGGGTTGGAGCAAATACGATTGTACCTCAGTGCTTGGCTGTAGACAATGGATCGTGTGGTGTGTCCGGGATGGAAGCTGGTGGCATGAAGGTAGGCGTAGCTGTCGGTAGGTTTTCGGTATAGAGTGGTGTTGATGTGGCCGTCATTAATTTGCACCGTGGTGTCTAGGAAGTGGACCTCTCGTGTAGACTGGTCCAGGCTGAGATGGATGGTGGGGTGGAGGCTGTTGAAATCATGGTGGAACTTTTCCAGAGTTTCTTTCCCATGGATCCAGATGATGAAGATGTCATCAATGTAGCGTAGATAGAGAAGCGGCGTGAGTGAACGAGAGTTGAGGAAGCGTTGTTCCAGGTCAGCCATAAAGATGTTGGCGTACTGTGGGGCCATGCGAGTGCCCATAGCGGTGCCACTGGTCTGGAGGTATCTATTATCACCAAATTTGAAATAATTGTGTGTGAGGATAAAGGCACAGAGCTTAGCAACCACTTGTGCTGTGGCATCATCAGGGATACTATTCCTGACTGCTTGTATTCCATCTCTGTGTGGGATGTTTGTGTAGAGAGCCTCTACGTCCATGGTGGCTAGGATGGTGTTTTCTGGAAGATCACCAATGCATTGTAGTTTTTTCAGGTGGTGTCACGGAGATAGCTGGGAATGCTGGTGGCGTAGGGTCTGAGTAAAGAGTCCACATATCCAGATAGTCCTTCAGTGAGAGTGCCAATACCCGAGATGATGGGGCGTCCAGGATTTCCGGGTTTGTGGATCTTGGGTAATAGATAGAATACCCCTGGTCGGGGCTCTAAGGGTATGTTAATTTGTTCCTGTGTTACTGTGGGGAGTGTCCTGAGTAGACGGTGCAGTTTCTTAGTATATTCCTCTGTGGGATCTGAGGGAAGTGGCCTGTAGAAATTGGTGTTGGAGAGTTGTCTGGTAGCCTCCTTTTGGTAGTCAGACCTGTCCATGATGACAACAGCACCTCCTTTATCAGCCTCTTTGATTATGATGTCAGGGTTGTTTCTGAGGCTGTGGATAGCACTGCGTTCTGCACGACTATAGAACAAGGGTTATGTTCACCTAGTGCATGACAACTAGGGTTTTTATTTTGAACACTCCATTGCTAGTGGTGGGAAGGACTGGGAGCCCCTTTAGCACCAAACAATTATATACCAATTGTAAAGCAAGGCAAATTAAGCATAAGAAGAATAAAGTCTATTGCCTGGTAAAGTAGGCACTTTAGAGACAGATTTTATAACATAAAAATAGAAACACAATAAAACCTGCTCAGGAACCTGCTGTTGCATCTGACGAAGTGGGTATTAGCCCACGAAAGCTTATGCTCTAAAATTTTAGTTAGTCTTTAAGGTGCCACAGGACTGTTTGTCACTTCTGTAATTCCAGGCTAACACGGCTACCTCTCTGATTCTTGACAATAAAACTGTTAGTAAAAAGCTAAGACCTGTCCCTTATAACATGTCCTGTAGGCCATTAGCCTTGGGCTCTATAGGGGAGTGAGTTCCAGAGGTGTAGGCCTTCCAGGGAGAAAGTCCTTCCCCTGGGCACAGAAGGTCAAATTCTGCTCTAATTTACACTAGTCAAAATTCAAGGTAATGTCACCCCTTCCAGATTTATACCACCCTAACTGGGAGTAGAATCTGTCACTGAGGGTCAGAGCTCACCTGCTGTCAATGAGAGTAAATTAATTCAATGGAGCTATGGTCATTTACACCAGCTGAGGCTCTGGTACAGAGCCTGTAAACATACATATGATGGGTTGGATCACAGAAACCCCCTTTGGGACTGCCATCTGATATGCTGAGATTACCTCTGAACCTGTTTTCCATGCCAGCTTGGGAATTCAGTGCCTTGCCTGGTTGTGCTTGCTACAAAAACAGACCCAGGTCTGAACCACACCCCCAAAAGCTGCAGGCTTAACTGAAAACAGCTTAAGAAGTGTTCCTGTCTCCAGCACTCAGATACCCAACTCCTAATGGGGTCCAAACCCCAAATAAATCAGCTTTACCCTATATAAAGCTTATATGGGGTAAACTCATAAACTATTCACCCTCTATAACACTGATAGAGAGCTATTTGTCCCCCTCTCCCAGGTATTAATACATACTCTGGGATATTCATAAATAAAAAGTGATTTTATTAAATACAAAAGTAGGATTTAAGTAGTTCCAAGTAATAACAGACAGTACAAAGTAAATTACCAAGCAAAATAAAGTAAAATATGCAAGTCTAAGCCTAATACAGTAAGAAAGTGATTACAGATGAAATCTCACCCTCAGAGATGTTCCAATAAGCTTCTTTTACAGACTAGCCTCCTTCTAGTTTGGGTCCAGCAATCACTCCCACCCCTGTAGTTACTGTCCTTTGTTACAGTTTCTTTCAGGTATCCTTTGGGGGTGGATCTGTCTCTTGAGCCAGCTGAAGACAAAATGGAGGAGTTTCCAGAGGCTTAAATAGACTTTCTCTTATGCGTGGAGACCCCTTCCTCTCTCCTATGCAGAATCCAGCTGGAAGATGGAGTTTTGGAGTCACATGGGCTAGTCACATATCCATGCATGACTTAGAACTTCTCAAGAAGCTGACCAACTGCTTCACTGAGGCTACTTAAAATCAAACAAGTATATAGCCAACATTCATAACTTTGAATACAAAAATGATACATGCATATAAATAGGATGAATATATTCAGTAGATCATAACCTTTACAGAGATATGTTACACGGCATATGTAGCATAAAACATATTCCACTTATGTTATATTTACACTCATAAGCATATTTCTATAAAGCATTATGGGGTGCAATGTCAAGATACAGTTTGGCAGCAAATGCTTACACTGGTGCAACTTAGAACAAGGTAAGTCACATTTGTCAGAGTCCTGTTTTGCGCTGGTACAGTATGGAGCACACGTGGTATTACACAGATATCGAGACACCAATGCAAACACCCTCTAGGCCAGCT
Organism: Dermatemys mawii; assembly: GCA_007922305.1. Taxonomy (NCBI): domain Eukaryota; kingdom Metazoa; phylum Chordata; order Testudines; family Dermatemydidae; genus Dermatemys; species Dermatemys mawii. The sequence goes on along the minus strand of ML677386.1, from coordinate 6,933,310 downwards.
GTGGGGCAGCATACAGTTTTATTGAAAATCTGTTTTACATCCACAAACAATAGCTGGTGCAGACACCACTTTAATCCATTCTTCCTGCTGCCATCTTGTGCCAGCAAACACAGTTCCCACCTTATCTGAAACAAGTGACAGACAGCTCCCTTCATTTAGATCCCCCCCCCCCTTTTTTTTTCATGTTAGGGGTCTCATTCCATCAGGAGGTAATTCAAGTAATGCCACTGAAAGAGCAACTCCATTCAAATATAAAACTAGTGTGAGAGGAGAATCATACCTTAGGAGAGCAATGAGAATATAAGGCCTGGCTTACCCCTGTGATATGCCAGTTTTATGCTAGTGTAGTTGCATTAGGCTAAATTCTCAGCTAGTGTCAATCCGTGTAGCTTCACTGAAGTGCTACCCCGACAGCCAACTTCTGGTTTAAAGCAGCATGTTTCTCAGTGAAAATGTTTGGGGAAGACAGGAAACATAATGCCTTTGACTTTAAAGAGGAATCATGCATGCAGCTAGAGAACTAACCAAGGCTTGGAAAGGAGCAGGTCTTGCTGCATTGTAGATAGGTGTTTGTTTCTGTGCATGTATCTCTGTGTAGATAGTTAGATAGAAAGATTCTACAATATCATTTCAGATGCTGTGACTAGAAAGACAATAAAATCTGGTCAATGTGAAAACAAGCCCCTGTTATCTATTGCCAATGGAACCTATCCTGTAGGTCCTTATTGCCATAAACATTTGGAAGGAGCCCTGTTCAGCTGCTTCTTTACTCACCGCAGAGGGCTGTACCAGTGCGGCTATGAAGAGCTTGGGGGTCTACACTTTATAGCTGTGGTTAAGAATTCCAGGGTAGGAGGGGAGCCATCAGAGTTGTATAGGACAAGCTTGCTGAGGGGGGTAGGGAAGTTCTATTCAATGGAAGCAAGAGAAGCTTGAGATCTATTAATTAAAGCATGTGCAGATGGTTCATGTTATAGGACATATGTGTGTGCCTCACCACATGACTGAAATCCTAGCCAATTAACGGTCCAGGATGGCAATTCCAACCCTGGTGATGAGGGAAATGCAGGAAAGATTTATAACAGAACACAATGAGAAGATGGCATGAGAAAGATGGGGCAAATCATGGGTGGATGTCATTTTTAATGTGCCAGGCCGTTGCTAAGTGATTCGTTATATTAAGCCCTTACGATGAGGCTGTATGGGTGGGCAAGAAAATAAGGCATGGGAGCAGGAGTCCGGGCACACTTCACTCCTCTGTACCTCAGTTTCCACATCCGCAAAAAGGGGGAATTTGGGTTTGCCTGACATGCTTTAAGCTCAATGGAGGAAAAGTGCTACTTAATAAGGAGCTTAGTGGCTTCATCTGAAAACACCACATTTTGTGGACAGGCTTCTGCAGAGAACTGAAATTGCATCTTCTGCTGTGGGCAGACATTGAATTACATCAGTGCTTTCTACTCTGTGTAGGCTGCCAACCAGCTACCAGGCACAGTTTAAGGTTCTGGTTGCCAGCTAAAAGCTCAGAATGGCCAATCTACCTAAGAGACCATTTCTCTTTTCTTCTGACCTAGGAGCTACATTTGTCCAGACCACATCAGCTAATTTCCCCAAAGGCAGGACTTTCTGGAGATGAGGGCAAGGTGTTCTCAGTCGCAAATCCTCACTTCTGGAATTCCTGCCACCAGAAATATGTCTGGTCATATGCACAAAGTATGAGAAGTTGCACTTCACTATCACTGGCTTTTGGCTTTAAGGCGAGCCAGCCTAAGTGCAATATTTTTCTCTTGTCTGTCTCTAAAGTTGCTGGGGCTTCAAGCATTATGAGGATCTCCCTCTCTCTTACAGTGAATAGTCTCACCGAAGGCAATGGACCTACTTGTGGAGTAAGCCACAAAGTATGAGTAAGGGGTTCACAATATGGCCTTAAGCTTGGGAAATCTTGTTTTAGGGCATTTGTAACTTCAACTATGTGAAGTGCACTTCTGTATTTACCTCCTTTCTGGATCACTGTGGACAACACTGCCGTCCTATCCATCCCTCAGGCACATAACCTGGCCATCAGCTTCAGCTCAGAACTCTCTCTATGCCCTCATATTCAGCCTTTGTCTATCTCTTGCATATTCTTCCAGCAGAACACCTTCCTATCCATCCACATTGCTGAATCTCTTGTTTGGGCTCTCATCATTCTATGTCTCAATTATCCTTTTCTCCGGCATTGACAAATGCCATCTTGCCCCACTCACAGCCATTCAGAATAGTGTTGCAAAGATCGTTTTCCTGGCTTGTTGCTTTGATCATGTCACCCCTCTCTTTTCATTCCTCCTCAGCTCCCCCTTCTCTATCACATCAAACATAAGCCACTTGTGTTCACTTTCAAGGCCCTTCCTAGCCTATCCCAACTCCACCTATTATCTTTCATTCATTGTCGAGATGTTGTCTCCCACCTCCAATGAGCCTATGATGCCAACTTCCATTGCTCACTTATTAAATTTTCAAATAAGCATCTTTATGCTTTCTTTCACATTTACTCATACACTTGGGAGGAAGGAGCTCCTCATAAACTTTCCCAAAGCCACTTCATTGTTCTCCTTCATCGCCCTCCTTAAAACTCTCCTTTGCCATGATGCCTACAAATGACTTGACAACAATTAGGCTGTTGTGTGTTGACTGCTTATCATGCTGACCAACATAGTCTCTTTGTTTTCTTTTGCTTTTCTGTCTGTGTGTATCCATCTGTTGTCTATTGTCTTATACTTAGATTGTAAATCTTTTGGGGCAGGGATCAGCTGTTTGTACAGCACCAAGCACTAGCAGGTCCTGGTCCTTGATTAAGGCTCCCATTCATCATAGTAATACAAATTAATAATAAATAATAACAACAACTTATTCTAGTGATGGGTGCTGTAAAAATCCCTGTGATAAAACAGATAATAAAAATAATGAGCCAGATTCTTAACAGATATAAACTGGTGTGACAACATTGAAGCCATAGAGCAGCACCAGTAGAGTGTCTGGCCCAATAATTTAGAGCCTCATTGTGGAGTGGAAATGAGAGATTCTTGCCCAGAGGACATCTCTGCACATAGATCTCCAAAGATGATCCATCCCAGCTACAATGAAATTTTACTCCTGCATCCACAGCATTTCAGATGCCATTGTGCGTTAGAAGTTGTGGAATACATGGCCCAGTGTGTCTCACTCACAATGGTCTAGTTTCTTAAAGTAGAATTTTTAGTGCAAAAATATATTCTAAGGAAGTTAGAATAATATAATCTACAATTTATCTAGTCATTGAGCTTTAAATAAACCACACAAATATGTTGAATATTTGACATATTCATAATGCAGTAAACTCATGTCATTGGCCCTGAGAGGAGCTTGGATAAAAAAAATTACCATAGTAACTATTGTTTGTTTTATGTTAATTTAAAAAGTAAACAATTAAATAATAAAAATCCCCCAAAATCTTGTGGATTAACTAATTATCAGTAAAGCTAAATTCTGGGTTAAGATTTGCTCCAATGTAAATCTACCAATGCGTAGATGAAAGTACATATTAACTGAGATGGAAATTGACTTCCAGGTACGTGTATGGCCCTCATTGCCATAATCTATCTGAGGATTTCACAATCTTTGAAAATGATTTACATTCTGTGAGGTGACAGACGGGGAACTGAATCACAGAGGACCAGCTTTTCAAAGGCATGTAGGGGCCTAGAGATACAGATAGGTGCCTACTAGGATTTTCAAAAGCACATACGCTGGTCAGACACAACACTTCCAGTGATTTCTTATCTGCATCTTCAGGCACTTACATCCCTTTGAAAATTTGGCCCAGAGAAATTAATTGACTTGCCTAAGGTCACCCAGGAAGTGTGTGGCAGAGCATGAAATTGAATGCAGCCCTCCTAAGTCCCAGGATAGGAGCTTAATTACTGACCATATCTAACCAATATACAACTCAACCAATGTACAAATGATTAGAGCTGGTTGATCTTTTAAAACATTATTTTAATAACATTTTTTGAAGATTTTTTGTTATTCTGGTGGCTAAAATGGTCTGTTTTTTTTAAGTTTCCTGCTGAAGTTTTTTTCATTGACTTTTTTCCTTTTCAGAAAATGAAACTGTTCCATTTCAAAATAAAAACATTTTATTTTCAAAAACATCCAGTTTTGAAAAAATACCAGCGGGTGACAAATATAAACCAATCACAACTGGCAATGGGGAAAAAAAAATTCCTCCAAAAAGTGACAAACAAAACCAAAAAAGGGGAGAAAAAAACCCTACAAGTGGAAATGATAAATAAAATCTGAGGCTTGTTGTATGGAAAAAGAGAAACGTCTTCATCAAAAATTGGACACTTTCCAGAAAATCAAAATGTTTTCCATTTTCAAAAAGAGCTAAACATTGTTTGCAAAAGCTAAGAGTATTTAGGAGAAGATGAAAGAGTCTTGAGTCTTTTTAATTACCAAACTTATGAAGAGCATTGTGAAAACTCATCAATCTTTTTTTTTTTTTTTATCCTATCTCATAAACACTAGCACAAGGTACCTAGGGCAGTTGTGGAATCCCCATCACTCAAGGTTTTTAAGGACAGGTTAGACAAACATTTGCTAGGGATGAGCTAGGTTTACTTGGCCCTGCCTCAGTGTGGGCGGCAGGACTAGCTGACCTCTCGAGGTCCCTTCCTGCCCTACATTTCTGTAATTCTATAATATGAGAATAACGTGACAATGAAATTGAGGGACAGTATTTTTCCCTGAAGGGACATCAATCAAAGGAGATTATTAGAGTGTTGAAAGACATTGTGCACAATTTTCAAAAACATCTGTTACTTAGGAGCCTAAATCCCATTGACTTTTAATGAGACTTAGGCTCCTAAGTACCTAAATCATTTTTAAAAATAAGACTTGGTCTCCTAAGCTACTTAAGGACTTTTGAAACTAATAAGTAATAATAGCAGTAACAATAATAATGACCAGTGGTTTGTTACAATGCCTTTTCATTCAGTGTCAATGAGTCCTGGGTTGGAGCAGTGGAACTAGAGGAATGGCTAAAGAAATTAACTGATTGTAAACTGATGGTGAGCCTTTACTAATCTGACATTAACCATAATGAAAACTCCCCACTTACGGTAGCCTCTCCAGTTTCCTTTATTTTTTTATTATAAACATTATCAAGCTCAGATAGGGCAACAGCAAAAATCCCCATCAAATTATTCCACGGGGAAATCACATGGCTTTGTGAGTTCACATTAACAAAAATTCCCAGTCATGAAGTATTTCATGCTACCACAAGATACTTCTGTAATTCACTTCTTATCATCTTAGCAAGACTGAAGAGAGCTTAAAATGTGTATTCAATTCTTTTTAAAATTTAAACATATCCTGGTGAGCACAGTGCAAGAAGTTGTAAGAGGGACAGAGAAGGATGGGCGCATGAGCTGTTCTGCGCTGTAAAACAAAAATAAGAAGAGACTCTATCATCAGACAGTTTAGCTGGATCATCAGGCACTGTAGGGTAAACAGTTTCATAGAACCTCTGTAGTTTGCTAGTGAGTAACCTCTGCCCACAACCAGTGGTGCTCAATACAAGCACAAGAATATATATCCGAGTGCACCACATTGGCAGGATTGGTACTCTAAGTTATTGATACAATGGACTGCATGTATACTTTAATAAGTAAGTAGGCTTTTTACTTACACACATACAGTGTGCCCCTCCCCCCACACCTTAGACCATCTTGGGCAGCTTTGCGCGACTGGTTTTAGGAAACTGAGACACAGCGAGATGAAAAGGCCAGATTTTTGAAAGAATTCAGCATCCAATATCTCCCATTAGGCACCTAAATGAAACAGCCGGGCTTCCAGGGTGCACAGCAACCTATTTACTTTGATTGACAGTATTATTACATAGAGAGCACGGGGAGCCACTGAGTGCTAAGCACTTTTGAAAACCTGGCCCTTTCATTAGGTGCTCACATAGGAAAGTCTGGGTTCCAAACTCTTTTGAATATCTGGCTCCATGTGACTTACTGAAGGTCACACTCAGTGTTGCCATTTCTCATAGTGTTGTCTCCAGTTTCACGAGATTTGATGTTTTAATTAAAGCCCCAACTCCTGGAGAGAAGAGATTCTGTGAGAATCTGAGTTTTCATTTTGAAACATTTCTAGCCCTTATAGCTGTGGAGAAAAAGCTTGAAAAAGTGGCCCAAGCTTCAAAATCCAAAAGACAAATAAAAAGAATTTCAACTTTGTCATTTACATTTTTTTAGGTTGTTTCAAGTCAATCTCATGAGTTTTTTGGCACTGATCTCATGATTTTTGAATGTTGGGATTGGCAATGTGTCCACAGCCCTCCAGTGACAGAGCTGAGAATTGAATGCAAGTCTCCTGAGTTCCAGGTTGGTGCTTTGACCAAAAGGGGCCTGATTCACCATGGCCCTACTTCTTGGGTAGTCAATTACAGCACAGCAAAGTGGGTGGAAAACCCCATTCTTCCAGGTAGGTAGCAATTCACAGCTGCTTGGTGCCAGTATGAATGACTGCACAAGGCACACAGCAGTGGTAAACTGAACCCAGAATCTCTCAGTGTGGACTATTACTTTGGCTGATGTAGAAAAATCATGTGACTTGTCATCACATGCCCTGTCAATGGGTGGTCTCTGATTCCAGAATATTTGTTTATTTCCATCCTTGAGTTTAACTGTGATTTGAGGGTTAGCGAGCATGTTTGACTGACACCTGTCTTACAGCTGATTTTTCATGCTGGCCAGAATGGATGCTGGCTAGATGATATAACTGATTTTCAAATGCCAGCTCCATTACCAAAAAATTGGCATTATATTTTTCAAACCTCTCAACACTTAAATGGGGAAACTGTAGCGGCATGCTGCTGGATGCAACATAGGGGGATTTATCTTTATGTGGTTTCCCCACTTACAGTGAAAAGATTAAAAGACATTTTTTGGCCAAGAAATCATAAGAAACAAAACAGCATGAAATTCAACAACACACGTTCTATTAAGAAGAATTAAAGGAAGGTATATTTTACCTCACTGAGGCAGAGGTAGCTGGAATTTACTGTCACTTACTGTGCATGGAAGTGCAAATTATTCCTCTGGTGCTAGGACAGCATTTGTTTGAAGGGTCCTTGCATTGCCCTGCAGTTCTGAGTCCCTTTGCTGCCTTATGGGTTTGGTTGAGGCAGGCAGATATCAACTACATTGTGACACAAAAATGTTAGCGTCTGGAGGAAAAAATAAATATGACACTTGTGGATTTCTTTTGTTTACAACAGACCTTTTATTAGCCCAGTGCTAGATCTCTCTATCTAGCTGCACCTGCAATGTTAGCTTTATAAAGTAATAAGACTGTTTGCCTACATTAGAAGAGTACAGATCCATTGCAGGGTGAGTTAACAAATCAGCCTGTGGATGTATAGATTTTACTGAGCCCTGAGAGTTGAATGAAATACATACATGAAAAAGGAGTTTCTTCACGTACTGACTCACTTATGTCCTGTCAGGTAATGTTTCCCTTTTACAGTGATACAGTTGAAATCAATGGCCAAACTCCCATTGACTTCACTGAGGAGAGGATTTCATCCCATGTACCTCTGATGGCCCTTGGAAAATTTCCCAGGCTGCTTAGGACTCCCCGCTCTCCGTTTGCTCTTCCATAGTCCACTGCCTATCAGTGTTATTAAAGACACTGTGGAGACAGTGTGCTCAGCTTCCCTGGGGGAAGAGCTGGGAGCATCTCACTTTGCTCAACAGTGACTCCCTTTGGCAGAGTATGTCGGTGGCACCAGTGGCTTCTGAAAGGAATGCTATATTGTCCTCATCAGGAATTGCAGTGACTGCTATGGGAGCTCTCTAGCTGGGAAGTTATAAAAGGGGGATGAGGGGGAGGTAAGAGGGTCAAAGGCCAGTGACATACATATGTAGCACCCGGTGGAAAAAAGGTAAAAAACAGTCCAATATTTTAGCAGCTCCTGTCCTGTATAGCACAGTTCTGGTTCAGAGTCTGTTGGCATTTGCATGATAAGCCCCTAGTGCTAAGGATCTATACCTCAGGTTTTTCTTAGTTATCTTGGTTGGATACTGGTTTATAGCACCCCAGATATCTTTAAGATATTGGGGTCTAATTCTGCATTTTACTCAGGCAAAGTTCAAAATCAAATTAATAGAAGTTTGGCTAGAATAAGGCTTACAGGACTGGGCCCATCATTCCCCTGCCCCTAAAAATAATCAAATCTGTTAATTAATTGAGAGAGAGAGGGCACCACAGTGCAGATTTTTATAAGATTTAGAGGCTTTTTAATGCTAAATTCAATGGCACCTGGGTTTTGACTTAATTTTACAAGTCAAATGTTTCATCTCAGTCCAGTTCCCAGTGAACAGGTGTGTGCATCACAAAAACTCCACCACAGCTGGCACTAATTGGCAAACTTGCTGGCAGAGAGGCCAAGATCTAAAACTGGCTTGAAGAGTGAAATATCCTCTGACCATTGGTGTTTTTGTGCCAGGAGTGAGGCACAGTGACAGGGTAACGAGGGGAAGCCTAGGCTGCCACTGTCTTGGGAATAAATGTATCTATAGATAGTGAAGGGTGGGGACATGGGGGTCAGTCTCCAGAGCTGCCCATCTGACACTTTTCATGAGCCCCAAACTGACTAGAAACATTTTGTTAACTTTAAATCTTTCAGGTCTTTAATCTTTTTGATGATCTGAAACCTCTTGAAATTTATAATTTGATTTTTTTAGAACAGATTTAGAAATTGACAACAGTAGTTTCTCCCAGCCTTTTTTTTGTTACCATACATTTTTTCTCCCAGCTCCCAGAACAGATTCAAAAGTGACCCGCAAAACTATACACCTCAGGGAAAGCCATTTCTCATTTTAAAGAGAGGAATTAAAAATAGGGTGTCAAATAAAGCACATAGAAACATCATCCCCCAATCCCATTCTAAACTCCTTTCATTCAGGATCACTTTGAACCTTCGGTACTTTGCATCTCTGTTTTTGTCTTCATTAGAGCTGTGCAAAATGATTTTTTTCACTTCATGAGTAGCATACTTACAGTTATTCATATATCCCCTTAAGCATATAATACATCATAACAGCAATAATTAATATTCATTATTTCTCTTCCCAAACTCTCAACATTTATAACAACACATTAAGTTTCTTTTATATCAGAAGCAATGAAACTTCATTTTTTTTCCCTGGGCCAAAATCATACATGTGGGTGAATTTGTCCAAACCAGAAATGGGACATTTCCAGGGCAAAATAATGTTTTTCTCTCTGTAAATTCTGCCTTTTGCTTGTTCAAACTACTTGAGATGAAAATGAAAAGCATATCACTTTTTTGCAAACTCAGGAAAATATGATTATCTGCCAACAAAGATTCATTCATCTGACTGTAAACTGTGATGTTCTTTTACGTATTACAGAAATTATCTGAAAGGTAGAATATTGTTCACAGATTCATGCAAATCCAACAGCTTGTCAGATATCAAAAACATAGTCCTGTGCAAAGATATTTTGAAAAACGCCATTACAAATATTACTATGTTGTATTTAAGACAGTGATTTTAAAGGGACGAAAGGCCATTAGGCACCCATATCACTGAGTGTTAGATCCTGAACTTCTATTTGTGACTTTAAAAATCTTTCCCTTAGCTCTCCTAATACTACAGCTGATATATCGTTAAAAAGCCACCCACATTCACATAAGATGAAATTCAAAACCAGATTTAAATATCTGAGGCCAGACTCGTCCCTGGTCTAAATTTATTGATATCACTGGAATTACACCAGAGATAATTTGGCTTTTTAATTTCATTGGAAAAGGCTGTAAACTTGGGAGGGAAAATAGTCTTGTAAATAATATTCCTGAAAGATTTAATTTGCTGCCTGGCAATGTAAACTTTTGTACCTCTTTCATGTCTGTAAAGGTTAATCTCTCTGTGTCCTGCTCTTTTCATATGCATGAAGAAGATGAGATTTATAGATCAGCGATCTATAAACTGCACCCTGGTGTATGGGGAAACCAAACTAGTGTAGGCCAAAGGCAGCTGCTGCTGTTACTGGCAGAACTGTGCTGCTGTGAATGTCAGCGGCTGGGAAGAGGCTGTAAACATGGAGAAGGAAGAACCCACTGAGCTGAGAGAACAAACTCTCCAGACCTGTCTGACACAAGGGTCAGAGGGTCACTGGAAGCTGGTGGAGGCAGTGTAGCAGATTGGGAGCTCACGATGCCCCCTCCGACATCATTTAGACAAACAAGCAGATGGCAGGTGTCAGCAGTGACAAAGAGCCATCTGTGCAGCAGGGACCATTCCCTCCATTCTCTCACAGGCTACTTCATTAAACCCTCACTTCAGAGTGACTGTGCCGTAGCCTTTAACCAATGCCCCCCTCCCACCCCTCCGGACTCTTTTTTAGAAAAGGCTGCCTGCATTCTGCTCTCCGCTACACACAGACGACTCATTTTTGTGCCGTATTCCTTCCAAAGGGAGAAAGAAACACAACAAATTAAAAACCAGGCCAGAGAAAACTTTATTTGCACAGGACGGAATCTGTGAGCATAAACAGCTGAGGATGTTTTTCAAAATACACTCCAGCCCTGCTGGTTGTATAATTGGGTAGGCAAAATAGAAGCCAGTCAGAAAACAATGGAGGAATCTGCAGCCTGGGGTTTTGTTTTTAACTTTGGAAGAGATACAGATGCAGAAGCTTAAGGGAGCGAATCCTGGGGCCCTTTCTCAATTAAGCAAAAGTTCAGAAGGCTTGAGTAGAAACTGAGAAAAGACCTGAGGATTTGGCTCTTTGAACTTATTCTTCTGAGGAGACTGAAATAGCCTGAAATAGCTTCTCTTTCTCTTCCAAAGTGCCCAAGTCCCTGAAGAAAATGGGACTTTAGGCTCTTAAGATACTGAAGTGTTTTTGAAAGTTTTGCCAAAGTAAAAAGCTCAGCACCTCTGGAATTGGCCCTGCGTGAACATAGCTTGACTAGAAAGGTAAACACATGTTCAAAGCGGCTTACAGTTGGGCCCCTTAGATGACAAGTCCCAGCGAGGTGAAAAGCTGATTGGATCTTGTTTTGAAAGCCCTATTGCAGCTGCTGAGTTCTCCAATAGCTGCAAATCACCTGCAGTATCTGAACAGCAGTCCAGAGCGAAGGTGATGTTCTTTCTTATCAAGGAGGAAAGCTACTTTTAAAAAAAGATATACTGAAGTACAGGGATCTGGGAACTTTCCAGGCCAGCCAAACCTCTCAGACCAGTCATGCTGCTTTAGACTCTCTTGCAGATCACTGCATAGAATGGCACCCAGGGTTTAGCGACCGATTTGATTGATTTGATTTGATTGGGAAATTTCATGGGTGTTCTCAAGCTGTTTTCTCTGTTACTCTCACCCAATTCATATAAAAAAACAGAAAGAGCTGTGCAAGGGTAAGTGGAAAACACCAAGAGAACCCGACCACTCCCCGCTTCTCATAGGATTTCCTGGCACTGGACAGAAACAAATCCAAGCAACTTGTCAGATATTTGTCTTGTATAACTACGGATTCCCCAGTGGTTCAGATAAAGTGAAAACCAACCCAAACCTCCTCCAAACTTTGGAACAGACTTGAACAGAACTTTTGATGAGGTCTGAAAAAGTTCATCAACTTTCTTCAATGAATCTCTGGACTTTCTGGTCTCAGCCAAGGAAGTGGAAGCAGTGACATACTATGTCAAAGGCTATACTTGCATTATTATTGACCCTCATCAATGCCAGGAAGAACTGGAAATTGCATAAGAAAGCACATCTGACAAGATTTCTTGACCAAAGAGATTTAGATGGGCTTAGAACTGCTAAAACGTCTCCTTTCTTGTGCACCTGTCTGTCAGTCTGCTCGTATAGGGGTCTTGGAGCCATGGCTCCATTTCTACCCCATTCCCAAATGGGGGAGCAGGGTCAGTGCGCCCATTGCATAACCACACAATGGCCAGCAAAATCCATCCCTTAATTAGTGTGCAGTCTCTAAATCCTCCTGGGAGTGTCCTAAATCCACCTGGTGTTTCTTAGAGACAGCTTTTGCAGTGCAGTCACTGATTTAGTTAAAAGCTATGTGCCATCACCTGTGGGAAATCACTTCCCTATTAACTACCCATTGCAAGAGGCACCTGTGTATCATTTCATCTGGCAAAAGACTGTAATCAATTACACTCAAGAACTTTGTTCCTCATATATTAGGATCAGATGGGAGATGCAAATAGCAAGGTGGGAGATAGGGAGAGATTTGGGCTAACCTTTCCCACATTATTATCAGGATTGATGGTACAACTTGGCTGAAATCACCTGCCTTAGCACGGCGTGGTCAGAACCCTTACCAGGCACTCATGTTTATTATATGTATTTATTGTGAATGCTTTGAAGCCTGGTGAGCCTGGGTCGTGCTCCAAGTGGTTCCATTGAAAAGGTCCACACGACTCCAAAATACAGTTTGAATAGTTCTTTGCAAAATATTTTTCCTTACTAAAAGATCCATCATTTCTGCTGACAATAAAATGTGTATAAAATTCCTTATTCTTGTTAGTTAACAAAATATTTTGTAGCAAATTCCTACTAATGGATGAAATAGGCTCAATACGCATTTAATCGTACATAGCTCAGCCCGCTGACTGGTCAAAGTATATAATTTGTGGTTGTGAATGCCCTGGTTGATTTCTGCCACTGAAAAGTGTGTGTATGTGGCCAACAGATGGTTGAGTTCAGGATCCTGACAAAAGGAAGAAAAGAGAGGAGCAGAATACGGACCCTGGACTTCAGCAAAGCAAACTTTGACTCCCTCAGGGAACTGATAGGCAGGATCTCCTGGGAGGCTAATATGAGGGGAGAAAAGAGTCCAGGAGACCTGGCTGTATTTTAAAGAAGCCTTCTTGAGGGCACAGGAACAAACTATCCTGATGTGCAGAAAGAATAGCAAATATGGGAGGCAAATAGCTTGGCTTAACAGAGAAATCTTTGGTGAGCTTAAACACAGAAAGGACGCTTACAAGAAGTGGAAACTCAGACAAATGACTAGAGAGGAGTAAAAAAATATTGCTCGACTCTGCAGGGGTGTAATCAGGAAGGCCAAAGCACAATTGGTGTTGCAGCTAGCAAGGGATGTGAAGGGTAACAAGAAGGGTTTCTAAAGGTATGTTAGCAACAAGGAGGTCAGGGAAAGTGTGGGACCCTTACTGAATGGGGGAGGCAACCTAGTGATGGATGATGTGGAAAAAGCTGAAGTTCTCAATGCTTTTTTTGCCTTGGTCTTCACAGACAAGGTCAGCTCCCAGACTGCTACACTGGGCAGCACAGTGGGGAAGAGGTGAGCAGGCCTCAGTGGTGAAAGAACAGGTTAAGGACTATTTAGAAAAGCTGGACATGCACAAGTCCATGAGGCCGAATGCAGTGCATCCAAGGCTCCTGAGGGAGTTGGCTGTTGTGATTTCAGAGCCATTGGCCATTATTTCTGAAAACTCATGGTGATTGAGAGAGGTCTCAGATGACTGGAAAAAGGCAAATATAGTGCCCATCTTTAAAAAAGGGAAGAAAGAGAATCTGGGAAACTATAGACTTGTCAGCCTCACCTCAGTCTCTGGAAAAATCATGAAGCAGGTCCTCAAGGAATCCATTTTGAAGCACTTGGAGGAGAGGAAGATGATCAAGAACAGTTCACATGGATTCACCAAGGACAAAAACATGCCTGACCAACCTCATTACCTTCTGTGTTGAGGTAACTGGCTTTGTGGATATGTGGAATGCAGTGGATGTGATATACCTTGACTTTAGCAAAGCTTTTGATATTGTCTCCCACAGTATTCTTGCCAGCTAGTTAAAGAAGTATGGATTGGATGAATGGACTATAAAGTGGATAGAAAGCTGGCTAGGTTGTCAGGCTCAATGTTTAGTGATCAATGGCTCGATGTCTAGCTGGCAGCCAGTATCAAGCGGAGTACCCCAGGGGTCTGCCCTGGGGCCAGTTTTGTTCAACATCTTTGTTAATTATCTGGATGATGGGATGGATTTCACCCTCAGTAAGTTCATGAGTGACAATAAGCTTGGGGGAGAGATAGATATGCTGGAGGGTAGAGAGAGGATACAGAGTGACCTAGACAAATTGGAGGGTTGAGCCAAAAGAAATCTGATGAGGTTCAATGAAGACCAGTGCGGAGTCCTGCACTTAGGGTAGGTCTTCACTACCCGCTGGATTGGCAGGTAGCGATCGATCTTTTAGTGATCGATTTTTCACGTCTTGTTAAGACGCAAGAAATCAATCGCTAGCGGCGTCCCCGTCTACTCCGTAACTCCAGCCTGCCATGAGGCGCAAGCTGGAGTCAACAGGAGAGCACGCCGCCGACCGCCGCCACCATGAAGACAGCAGGTAAGTCGGCTGAAGTTACGCCGACTTCAGCTATGTGATTCATGTAGCTGAAGTTGGGTATCTTCAGTCAATCCCCCCACCCCGCCCCCAGTGAAGACCAGTGCTTAGGATGGAAGAATCCCATGCACTGCTACAGGCTGGGGACTGACTGGCTAAGCAGCAGCACTGCAGAAAAGGACCTAGGGGTTACAGTGGATGAGAAGTTGGGTATGAGTCAACAGTGTGCCCTTGTTGCCAAGAAGGCTAACGGCATTTGGGTTGTATAAGTAAAGGGTATTGCCAGCAGATAAAGGGAAGTGATTATTCCTCTCTTTTTGGCACTGGTGAGGCCACATCTGGAGTATTGCACCCAGTTTTGGGACCCTCATTACAAAAAGTATGTGGACAAATTGGAGAGATCCAGCGGAGGGCAACGAAAATGATTAGGGAGCTGGGACACATGACTCATGAGGAGATGCTGAAGGAACAGGGCTTTTTTAGTCTGCAGAAGAGAAGAGAGGGGGGATTTGATAGCAGCTTTCAACTACCTGAAGGGAGGTTCCAAAGAGGATGGATTTAGATTGTTCTCAGTGGTGGCAGATGACAGAACAAGGAGTAATGGTCTCAAGTTGCAGTGGCGGAAGTCTAGATTGGATATTACGTAAAACTATTTCACTAGGAGGGTGATGAAGCACTGGAATGGGTTACCTAGGGAGGTGGTGGAATCTCCATCCTTAGAGGTTTTTAAGGCCCGGCTTCATAAAGCCCTGGCTGGAATGATTAAGTTGGGGTTGATCCTGCTTTGAGTAGGGAGGTGGACTAGATGACTTCCTGAGGTCTCTTCCAACCCTAATCTTCTGGGATTCTATGTGGTGTGCATGTGAGTAAAATATAGTTTAATCCCTTGTCTGCTATGCTCATATGGAAAATGTCCAGGCATTTTTAACACCAAAAGGTGAAAACCTGGAGGAAAAAAACTGCTATATATTTAGCACAGCACTTGCCTTCTAGCTGCCTCTCTACTGGGATCTGAGGCAGTGGAATGCAGCTGCATCCTAAATTCCAACATTAGATCTCTGATATAACATAGATGACACACTATATTAAGTACATGAGGCAGGATTTGCGGTGCTCTTTGTCTCAGGTCCCTCACTAGTTCAGCAATACTAAGGAGGGTAAATTAATAAAACACTCCCCCACCCTGCTGACAGAAATGGGATTTCTGCAAAGGACTTTGGGATTGGAACCAGGCAGGCTGGTTTACAAAATGCTGGAGGAAGAATCCTGAAATCTCGCAAGACCAACAGATATGCAAGTCACATAGTCTCCTTCTGAAAGCTGCTCTTTCAATAGTTTTTCACCTTGTTGTATATTCTGATCACACTAATTTCACATTTACCAAGTTCCACCATCAAAGGGAGTAATCGTGACCTGTAGCCAAAGACCCACAATGGATGCTATCTATAGGTGCACACCTCTTACTGCCTGGCAGGAGCTCTGGAAGAGCCAGCTGGTAGCCAAGAGGCACCGTACTACACATGAGGCACCTTGCACTTGAGAGCTCCCAGTCAGTACAGTTACCATACCACCCTTAAAAAGGGTCCCACCTGGCTGGTGTAGAAGAGGGCAGGGCCACAGCCCTGTATCTTCTGTGCCCTCTTTGAACAGGCTAGCGCCAGCAGGCACAGTTTGCCCCCCACAAAGTTCCCAGCAACACTTCAAATTAAGTTTCTCAAATATGCATGAAATGCAAATTCAGTAAGACAGTTATTTTGAGGAATATTCTGATCGAAATCAATGGGGCTGTGCTGACAAACACCAGTGGAGATCTGACCTACCCAATCTAAATGCACTGAATCTGATTTTGCTCTCACTTGCATAAATGAAAATCAGGAATAATTTAATTGAAGTCAAATGAGTTACACTAAGAGGAAAACTGATGTCAGATCAGAAGACAGCCAGATTTTGAAGCTTTATTTGAAATGTTTTCATATTCTTTAAATCACTTCTCTTTCTCCAGACAGCTTTATACAAAAGGGTGTTTAGCAGCTGGCTCGATACCTTTCTGACCTTACTTCACAATGTCTGTGTTTTTGTGCAAGGTCAACTGAGACAATACACAAGGGATGCGCTGCCCTTGAATCCAAGTATGTGGTGTTTTTTGTAGCTCTAGCTCAAGCAAATGTGACAATATTTGACAGCTTTGACCTGCTCAGCCATAATTAGCAGCCAGGAGAAAGGGGACAAATGCAGTTACCTCTTGCCTGCACAAGTCTCTCTGCTGGGGGATGAACTTTGATACTCTGTCTTGCCTGTAACAAATGCCCCTAAGTGTATCTCAGTGCAAATGTGTTTCCTTTTCATTTTCAAATAGGGATGAATCCAGCATGTTGGATTAGAAATTTCCCATCACCGACAAAAGTGAAGGAAAAAAAGCCAAGTAAAGTTCAAGAGAAGGGCAGAAGGAAGAATGAAAACAAGATGAATTTACAGGTTTCTGCTTTCTTCACTTGTAGGATTTTGCAATAATCTGTACTTTAAAAATAATTTTATTCAGTGGAGTTTTTTCCTGGCCTTTTATGAAGGAATTGGGGATTTTGCTAAGATAACTTTCATGGTCAATCCTAGTTGTCCACAATTAACAATAGGTGCAAACATGCAGGCACAGTTATTAAAAAGAAACACTGATCACGATCCCTCTAAAAAAATATCAGATCTAAAGGTTTTTGCTTCTGCTTTGTCACTTAGATACTTGTAACATATGTGTATCTAAAAGGAATTTATTCTACAGTAATCATCTACAATAATGATAGGGGAATGTTCATGTGTGGAAAAAGCTGCTGAGACCAGTACATTCAATAAATGCACTTTGTAGACATGTGAAATACATTTGTACCTTGCTTAAGAATAATACAGCACCAAAGGGAGGGACTGTGTTCTCAAGCCCTCTAGGCCATAGTCCTGACATTGATGCAGGTAAATAAAATGACCAAAGGTATGTGACCACACCCTTTGCAACTAAGTCTGTGCAAGCCCTCTGGCCAGATTTCTGCTAGAGTGAAAATTTTAAAAGGCAGACAAGGATCTGGCTACATCTTTTGTGGCTGGGACCACGTATGCACGTGCCACATCAGTGTGAAAGTGATGAGTGAAAATTAATTTTAAATCTGACTTCGGCCTACAATGTCCTAGAAGCCTGTGGTGTCCCCGGCGTGGTCTGCTAGCTTTGCTCCTCCTAACACCACAGACTGCTCCTATCCTCTCACTTGAGAGAATGGAAGACCCACTGATTTGAACACACACTTCCTCATTTATTACTAATACAGTCATCCAGTTCAGGAATATACTGTGTGACTGTAGCAGCCAATCCTGCGAGCAGTTATAACAACCAACCAACAATGAATACATGCAACGAATATAGTTCCCAGCCATGTAAGGGCTGAAATTTGTTTGTCTGAAACATTCACCAAATAACTTTGAATAACAGACACAATCATAAAACACAATGTGGGTTCAGGAACAATTGAAGAAAAATAAAAGCAAAATGAGTCAAATATATTGTTTACTAAAACAAACTTGTTCGGCTCTAGCTGTCATCATGTCTCTTCTATGACACAACTGAGGGTATGTGGAGGGGTCACCAGTTTAATACGTATGTAACTTCTCACCATGAGCACACGGAGCTGCACCATGTAAGTTGCCTCTGAAGTACAACTAGAGAATTGCTGAGCAGGTCCAAATTTGCTCCCCAGGCTTTATGCAATGTACTGCTCCCACCCCTTTGTCACCAAGTCAGCCGCACCCTTCTTTGTATTGTTGAAAAATATGCTAAAGCAACGCACAGAGTCACACCTGTCAATGGAAGGTCTCATTATTTACACAGAGAGTGGCTGGGTTTTAATGCCTATGTCCTTAGTGAACTCTCACTGAAGAGTTTAGGAAAAAATAAAACAACCCCCAAAAGGTATTAGTGAGGCAAATCCCACTTGATATAGCTCGGTGCTGATGCCAAACTCCACTGCCACAAGTACTCAGTGTGTGCTAGAAACTAAAGAATCCTATTCACAGCACTTTATGGAAGGAAACACCAGCCAAAATGAGACCTTTACATTTTCCTGTGTTCTGCAGTTGGAAAAACTAACATTCTTATCTGAGGTACAAGGCCAGGAAATCTATCCACCTACACTGGGTATTCTAGAAATACCTGTTTTTATGGGTCCATATTTCTTCCATTTCTAAAGTGTCTTAAAAATAAAACGCAACTTGTTGACACTATGTAAATCCCTTTGGCAAAAGATCTCGAGAGTCTCTCTGGAAACAGCCATGAGAGGCAGGTCTGAGAAGGCTGTCACAAAGGGGTTTGGAGAAGAGTTGTAAATACAGAGGGCCTGAAAATCCGAGAGTGGTGTAAGAGCTCTGAAAAGGAAAGAGCCAGCCCCAGAGTGCTTTTTTCATCACAGAAAGCTGCTTTCTCCCGGCTGGAAAATAGAGGGGTGTGCTCCATCACAGCCAGGGAGGTGTGTCGTGGGCAAGACCAGTCAAAGCTCAAATTCAAGTTATTGCAGCATCTTTTTAGGGCTTTTTTTTTTTTTAACACTGTCTTTGGTGCTTGTAAAAAGTGTTGGGCTGTCAGTTCAGGAGACAGAAGTCCTCTGTCTATCCTGCTAGTGCACAGGCAGGGCCGGTGAAAGAGTATTTGGCGCTCTAGGCGAAACTTCCACCTTGCGCCCCCCCGGCCCGGGGACCCCTGCGGCAGCTCCCTGGCCCCCCTTAGCCCTGTGGCACCCCCCCCACCATCCAGTGAGTCCCCCCTTATGTGTCCCCCCTGCAGCGGCAGCAGCTCCCTGCCACCCAGGGAGCTCCCCGCCATGGCGGCAGTGGCTCCCTGCCCCCACCTACACCCGGGGAGACCCCTCTATGGCAGGTCCCCAGCGCAGCTCACCTACCCTCCGCCTGCTGGTGCCGCTCCACTTTTCCCACCTCCCAGGCTTGCGGCGCTAATCAGGCAAGCCTGAAAGGAGAAGAGAATTAGAGCAGGCTGCGTGCTCAGGGAAGGAGGCGGAGGGCAGGTGAGCTGGGGTGGGGAGTGGTTCCCCTGCCCCCGCCCCCCCATTATTTGTTTCAGGCACCCTCCCATGCCCCCATGCCCCAGCTCCCCTCCCCTCCACCGCCACCCCCAACCACTTGATGCCCTAGGCAGTCGCCTAGTTTGCCTAGTGGTTGCACCTGCCCTGCGCACAAGTTAGGAAGCTCAGGAATTCTCACACAGCCCCCTGCCAGGATGCCTCAAACTTGATCAGACAGACCACCCTGTGGTGAGAGCAGCCTCTGCAGTCACTCAGTGCTTGGCATATCCACTGAGACTGCTACGTTTTATGAAAATGATGCTAATGGCTCTGTGAGGCATGGAGACTTCTCTGAGAAATGCACAGAAAGAACCAAGCTACCATGGAGGTTGCACAGGCAGCAGGGAACAAAAAATGAAATAGACATTTTCTAAAGATGGCCAAAAATTGTTTAGCCATTCTAATCAATTGTCCTCTTTGTATTTTATACCGTGAAGCTAAGACTTGGATTGCAAGCTCCTTGGGCCAGACAATCTTTTTGTTCTGTCTGTGCAATGCCCTGCACTGGGGCCCTGGTCTATGACTAGGGCTCCTCGGCGCTATGATATAAAGTAAGAATAACAGTGATTTTCAGTGCTGCCAAGGGGTTTGGACACACTGAATTAAGGGGACCTGGATGTTCAAATCCCTTAAGTAGCTCTGGCAATCTCAGCTGATACGTGTATTATACACTTTGATTATAAAGCTGGACAGTCCTTTTTGTTGAAGGAGGGGGAAAGCTAAGGGACAATAAAGTGGAGTGTGGGGGAGACTGGGGGAAGAAGAGTGTAAGAAGAGAAAAAAGGGAGCACAGCAAAGAGAGATCAAATATAGGAGCTACAAAATGACCTCCTTCCCCTCCTTCTCCAAACCTTCTTCTACAGAAAGGGAAAGAGCAGGACAAGGGAACCATTGGGACCCAGCAGGTGAGAATGTTGTTAAATGTATTAACATGAGTATTGACTTTCCATCTTAAAATGTTCCCATCTTTAACAGCTTTCCTATGATTTTTAAATCTACACACTGTACTAGTCATTGCTGCTGTCACTGATATCTGGGTCAAGCTGATCCTTCCATCTACTGAAGGAAAAAAAAACAAATTAGCATAGCACTGGATTATCACAGAACTGGCCCTCCAATACTGCAAGACTAATACTCTAAGGGCCACATTAGGCCCTAGTTTACATTCATTGGGATTGGGCTCAGTGGAGTGTAACTGCGGGGAAGAATTTGGCTCTGAAATTCAGTTCTAGTAACTTCAGCAAATACATCCAGTTCTACTGGAGGTGTACACAGAACTGAAAAATACTCCAACCCCAACATTTTCAAGTGTCCATTAAATGTAGGTACCTTCATTTTTAGTTGCCCACTTTGAGACACTTTAAGCTGTGTCAAGTTGGAGACCCCAAATTAGTAGACACTTGAAAATATTGGCCTAAATGTCATGCCCCAGGACACATTTATTCTTGTGTAGAAACTGAGATGGATCCTTCAGTGGTTTTCTGTACCTCAGCTGTTCGAAAGTCCTGTTCAGGGAAGTGGAAAGGATTTTTTCAAGTCCTTGAAACTACTGCAATGTCTTGATGTTGGACCCAACATCAAGAAGATCTAAAATCAATAAAACATTTTAGGTATTGAAGGGATAAGGAAAGGAGGGAGGGGAAAGAGTGAAGTGTGTTGAGTATGGAAGGAAAAGAAGAGAGAGCAAATGTGGAAATGGAGAACAGAAGGAAAGGACAGAGAAGGAAATGGGAGATGAGAAAAGAAAAAGAGAACATATGATAAAGAGGAGTTATAGACACAGAAATGAAGTATTAAGTAATCACTGCTTGTATATTTTAACAGCCATATTTCCTCCTTATTGCTTTCTCTGGCTAACACATCAAACTTGTCCCTCTTTTCATACTTTAGCATCAACCCTATGTGCTAAGAGAGGTAAAGAGGAGAGGAAGTGCTGTTACTGTGGAAGGCATTGCTAATATTACTGCCACTTTATATAGCATTATAGTGCTTTTATTATGTCACCCATCTATGAAAGAGAAGACAGAGGTGATATAGACCCATATGCTCAAAATATCTAAAAGGAGAAGCTTTGTACTTCAGGGTCTTCCAGATCTGGGTCTACCATGTCTTTATATTCCCCCTGTGTGGTCATGTCATAGCACTATGCTGTCATGGCATAATACCACAACATTTATATCTTCCTGCCCTGATGCTGAATCCTCACTTTGTGCTGCAATATTATCCCACACTGCAGCAATGACATTGCAAAGGTTAAGCTTCCATCACACTGACACACACTGAGTAGTTCCTTACTCCATGATGAATAACACTAGAATCAACAGCAATAATCATGGAGTAAGACACTACTCAAAGTGAGTGAGTGTGCAGAATCTAGCCCATAGTAAAGACACATCAGTATGGACCTTAGTGATTTTACTACCTTTACTCATATTCAGTAGTACTGTACTCTGCAAGTACTCTCACTGCAATTAATGTGACTTCTCTCAGAGTGAAGCACAGCTCAGTGTAAGGGTGATAGAATCATGCCTTATTTCCAGTGGCTTCACTATGATATTATGATGAAACAAAACCTAAAATAAGTTGAGGGCTCTTTAACCCATGAAAATCAGGACCATCCCTGCGAGAATCCTATGGGGTTTGGTGACAATCCTACTCAGAGCTGCCAATTTGTATTTTTGGTTTCCTGGTACACATGGCTGCGAAAGGAGGAGGTGTCACTTATTTTTAACTTCTGTTCTATTTCTTGTTTTATTGCTCTGCTTTTGTGTTCAGTCTCTGTTGGCACTGGGTTCACCAGCAGTCCTTACCCCCTGTGGGAGAGCAGGGCATGTTTTCTTTAAACTTTCTAGCTCCTCTGTGACAGTTTCCATTAGTGGTTTGATTCCCCTTTGCCCCCTGCAGGAGGGCCTTTCTTTCACTCTGTCTTTAATCATGTTGTCATCTGAGAATAGGATGAAAAGGAGGGACACCCAGATTCTGCCCTTCCTGGGTGTTTTGTGCTCACCCTTATAAAAAGCGGCTGTTTTGGATTGTGCTGCTGCTGGCCTTTCCCCAGTTCCCTTTCCTCTCCATGCTTCACATGTCTGGAACTTTAACCCTGGGACCATCATATAGCTGCAGCCCTTTCCTGCCAGAACAATTATTTGATTCCAAGAGTCAGCCTTTGCCATTTTTCCTCTGCTCATGTTGAACAGTAACTTGCTCCCTGAGTAGACCCGTTGGTGCCAATGGGACAGAGTAAAAACCTTTCAACATGAGTGAGGGTGATAGAATTTAGCCTAAGAGCATGTATCACACTCCAAACACAGTGGTTATCTTTCATTTTCTTTTCCAGCAACTATTTGTGTTAATTCTTTTGTTCCATGTAGAGCCTCCACAAGCTGATAGTTTGGCATCCTTCCGGTTGTGTTCCTATGTAATGGATATTAGTGCATGTCAGGAATTCCCACACACTTTCTCTTCCACAACCAAGAAAATAAACATCTTTTTGCTTTACAAGTTATGTCCCTGTAAGTTACTGAGTGTAATGGAATTTCACATATTTTCCTAAAAGCCAGAATTATCAGAATTTGGTGAAAATGCTCGACTTCCTTGAATTCTTTCTAAACTGAAGTTTGTATCCACTTCCAGTCAAATTGCACAGTGAAGCAAAATGAAGTCATGAAGCTTTATGTGATGTGACACATTTCATATTATCTAACTCTTTCTTCAGCTGCAACTACAAGAGTTTTGCAAGTCATAATCTTGGATCTATTCAATAACTACTGAAATTCCCATGGAGTGTTTTTTCCCCACTTCTATCTTAACATCACATGGCTGGAGGGAATGACTTTATTAGTAGTAGCAGTATTACAGTAACACCTATAGGGCCCAACCATGACCAGGACCTCATTGTGCTTGTTGCTGTACAAACACATAGTCGGAGAGAGTTCCTGCCCAAAATAGCCTATGGTCTAATTAAGAAAGACAGACAAAGGCAGTGTTATTATTGACATTTTAACAATGGAGAACTGAGGCACAGAGGATTTAGGTGACTTCCCTAAATCTGTAAAAATTGAACCAAAATCTTCTGACTTCCAGTCCAGTGCCATAATCACAAGACTGTCCTTCCTCTAAATCCTATGCCATTCTTTTTCATGTTTATTTATTTTTGCATTCCTTAGGCTCAGACTTTTCTCACTGTATTTTCAGTCTATCAAGAAGCAGGAGGTACCAGACATCAACCTCTTGATCAATCAGCATATTTTAGAGGTTACAAGAGATCAGAAATCCCAAGGCCAGAAGGGACCATTGTGGTAATCTAGTCTGACTTCCTGTATAGGCCATAGGACTTCCCTGAATTAATTTCTGTTTGAACTAGATCATATCTTTTAGAAAAAACATCCACTATGATTTAAAGACTTCCAGTTATGGAGAATTCACAACAACCTTGGAAAGTTGTTCAAATAGTTAAAGTACCCTCACTGTTAAAAAATTATTTTGAATTTGAATCTGTCTAGCTTCAGCTTCCACCCATTGGATCTTGTTATTCCTTTGTCTGCTAGATTGAAGACTCCCTCTATTTTCAATTTCTGTCCCTGCTGTAGTTAATTATAGACTGTAATCAAGTCACCCCTTAATCTTCTCTTTGATAAGCTAAATAGATTGAATTCCTTGAGTCTTTCACTATAAGCATAGGTGCTGGCACTCTACCAGCTTGAAGTCAGTTTACACTTTTGCTCAGTGGTTATCAGCACCCCCACAATACAAATTGCTTTAGCACCTCTGGCTAAAAGGCACTGCTCTTTTTTCAACCCTCTCCTTTCTTTCATCCTTCTTGATTTGTGGACACCAGAACTGGAGAAAGTTTTCCAGGAGTATCCTCTTGCTTCCCTTATCAATCTTCTTCCAAACTTGTAATTTATGTTAACCACTATCAAGTTGTCTTTTCCCCATTTGCTACTGTAACAGGGTCAGTCACCACCTGAGCATCCCTCTTAGCCTGAGGTTGCTCTGCAGGTGCCCTACCTCAGTTTCCCCACTTTTCAGGGCTCTCTCAAACAAACTACCAACACAAACTCTTCTCTGGTTCAACAACACCCTGCCTGGGGACTAGATTTATTTTAGGAATAATTTTGTTATTTTAATTAAGTTCCTAAATGTTCATCAAATCCAAACTCCCTGTCTTTCCTGGTGGGGGTCCTTCAAGCCTTCCCTGTCTGCAGCCCTTTCCCCTGAAGACTCAGGAATCCCTGCTGGAGCCTATTCACTCCCAGCTGCCATTTCCTCCTAAAGTCTCTCATTCCACCTTCACTCTGCTGCCTCTCTCTTCCTCTCTGCAGCTTCCTGCTGCTCTTAATAGGGGAATCAGCTCCTCCATACCGAATTTATTCTACTAATGAAAACCCCAAAATCCATCCCAGGTGTGGCAGGTAGGGGCTAATTGGAGGGAGCTGGCTGACTTCAGGTCTCTGGCTCTTAAAAGGACAGGTCACCTTGTTACAGTTAAATATGTTGTTTTTCAAAAATGTTATAGTTCCTTTCCCTTCCCCTCTAAACCAGGTTGGATTATGAAACAATGTAGCCTTCTTTCTCGATTGTGGGATTGTGGCTTTCTGGGCAGTTATTAATATATTCTTAAACAGTTCCCAACTGTCATTCACAATTTTTTGTTTAAATTCCTTCTCCCAGATGATTTGGATAATTGTTTTCAGCGTGGTGAAACTGGCCCTTTTAAAACAGTGTGTGTGTGTGTGTGTGTGTGTGTGTGTGTAAGTGTGTGTAAGTGTAAGTAAGTGTAAGTGTAAGTGTGTGTGTGTAAAAGTGTGTGTATGTGTGTAAGTAAGTAAAAACTGGTTTGTATATAACAAATCATGATCACTTGCACCTAAGCAACTACTTATTTTTAGTGCTGTGATCAATTCCTCTTATCTGTCAAGACAAGGCCTAATAAAGAATTCCCATCCACATGTTGGATGTAACACTTTTGAGTTAGGAAATTGTCATCTATAATATTTAGAAATGTTGAGTATGTTTTAGTACTGACAGCAAGAGACCTCCAGCATATGTCATTTAGATAGAAGTTCCCCATGATCTCACAACTCTTTTCCGTACCCATTATAGACAGGTACTTAAGGAGGTGGTCTTTCTGTTCTCAAGTGTGATGTGGTGGTCTGTAGTAGACCATCACGGGCTTTATTTATTAGCAGATTGATCCATAAGGATTCAAAATCACTTGTTTCTGAGCTGTCAGTAGTTTGGAAACAGGTAAAACCATTTTTGGCATAGAGTTCTCTTTTCCCCTCCCTTTCTGTGGGGGATACTTCCTAAATAGATTAGAACCATTGATTTTAACATTCCATTCATGTGAATCTTCCCAATAATTTTCTGTTAGATCAACCAGGTCCAATCTATGACCGTAAATGAACAATTCCAATTCCCCTTGTTTGTTACTTAAGTAGCCCAGCATGGTAGCACATGGCTGTAATTCCCAGGTGCTTAGAAAACTATGGTTGGTGAATCGCTTGGGAGTTCTAGGCTGATGTGTGCTATACCAATGGGGTGTCCGGTGCTACTGACAACCTGGCTAGTGGGTAGCTTAAGGACTGCCTAGAGTTAGCACAACATGTCTGATCTGTTATGATTAGCATGACCTCTGTGAGGGCTGATCAGTAAAGGTAATTACCCCAGCTCTTCACACTGCTGTATAGGCAGTTTTTAAGATATTTATATCATCAAGTTGTTGCACAATTTCCATCCAAATTTTGCATTCCAAGAGATATTCAGATAGCATCCATCCAAATGGAACCTCCAAACCTTCTGAGATTCATTCAGCATGTCCCTTATTATGAATGCAAACTTCACAAAATAAAGAAGTAAGCCACACTAAACAGCGACATCTACTTCCTGAGCAAATACAAGAAACATAACATCATCCCCAGAGGACTTAACATCTATAACCCTCTGACCACTACATACAGTTCATACTATGCTGAACAGCTCTGCAGAAGGAACTCAGAAAAGCTGAGGAACAGTCTCCCATACCTTGCATACTCAAACAAGAGATCATCACATGCTTCCACACACTGGAAAAAAAATGAAGTAAACGATCTAGAGATCATTCAGGAAACTCAAAAAACCTATAAAAATGCCTGATGACTGTTATCCAACACAAAAACAAAAAGTGGAATCAACTACAGCAACTCCACAACCAACAGAACACTACTCCCAGGAGAAACGAAGACACCATCAGCCACCACACAGACCCTACAAGACATGCCAGTGTCCTCAAATGATCAAAACTAGCCCTGACCAGAACGGAAGTGTCTAGCTCCAAAGGACTGAACTTCTGCCACACCACAGAACCTGATACCGTACTAATATGTGGAGAACTAGATGAATTCTTCTGCCAGCTTTGCCTCCGGGAATTCTTTTACGACAAAGACAATACCACACACAGCCACCACATCCCCACCAACAGTCATAAGAAAATAAGAATAATCTGACTGGACACCTCCCAATGGATGAAACTACACACTGGATCATTACATAGATTGCTTCAGGAAAAAAATTGACTGAAATCCTGAATAAAAACTTCATCCACTACAATCTCTCTACCACTGAGAGGTTAGCTATATAGTCCCTGAAATCCAATCACCAGATAATGACCAAACCTGCAGACAAAGGGAACACTATTGCAGTCCTTAACCATGATGACTACATTAATGAAGCCAACACACAACTTTCTGACACCACCTATTATAAAGAAGTCAAAGAAGACCCCACACCACAATTCACCCAATAATTTCAAGATACTATCAGATTCTTCCCTGAAAAACTCTGCAACCTCAACCCCGATGAACCCACCCTAGGGCTCTTCTGCATGCTTCCCAAGATACACAAACAAGGGAACCCAAGCAGATCCATTATGTCTGGCCACAACAGTTTTATTGGAGCAATATCAGGAGCCGCCCTTACACCACTCACCACACAAAGGGTTAGCTTTCTCCAAGACAATACCGACTTCCTTCAGAAACTCCACAACCTCCTCCAGAACGTCATCCTTGCCACCCTGGATATTACCTCCCTATAAATCAACATCCCTCACCAGGATAGCATGGCTGCGCACCTCAAATAAATACTAGATAATCCACAACACCTGTAAATCCATCCAAAACAGATCCTCAAACTCAACCATTTCATCCTCACCCACTAAACTTCACATTTAGTAACCAACACTTTGTCCAAGCAATGGGAACAGCTTATGGGTACTAGGATGTCTCCTCAATAAGCCAACTTCTTCATCAGTCACCTTGAAGAATTTTTGGAAAAATACACCGCCAAAGCAATGATATACCTGAGAGACATTGATGATATTTTCATCTTCTGGACAGAAGATTTAAACTCCCTCATAGATTTCTATCACAATTTCAACCACCACCACCCATCCATCAAACTTCCTTTAGAGTACTCCCATACCAGCATCAACTTCCTGGACACCGTGGATTAGCTTAAACAATGAAACCCTATAAACAACTATATATAAGAAACCCACACTTACCTCCACAGATACAGCAACTACCCCAGACACACCAGAAAATCTGATAATTACAGCAAAACACTCAGATAGCACAGAATTTGCTCCAAACAGAAAGTTCAAAATACTCACTTAAATACAGTTAAAACTGTCATCACTAAACAAGGACATTCCACCAGAGACGTAAGTCGCTCCATGGAATGGGCCACCCAAATACCCCAGGAGAACCTGCTTCAATATTCAGGAAAAAAACAACCAACCCTCAACCCACGGACCACACACCTCTTGTTGTCCCCTACCACCGCACACTGGAATACATACAGGGCAACATCAAACAATTACAATTTATATTTAATGGGAACCACACCCTAAAAGAAATTTTCCCCAAACTTCCTCTTCTGGCCTTCAAACAGTTCATCATCAGACGTAAGCTCCTCATAGACCAGGACACACCAACTCAAAGCAGCACCAGACCCTGCCAGAACATGTAGTGCACTGCATGCCCCAATAACAACTGTGTGCATGAAACCAGACACTCACTCTGCTCTCAAATGAACTGACAAAGAAAAAGGATAAAATACAAAAACACCCTATTGCCTCTGGGCAAACACTTTTCACAAAGCGCTCACTCCCTGTCTGATCTTTCAGTACATCTTCTCAAAGGACACCCGCACAATACTTCTAAAGTAGAACCTGGGGACTTAAATTCATAACTCTGCTAGATCCCAAAACCATGGACTTAACATGGATGCTAGTTTTATGGTTCATTACAATAATTTGTAACACATGACACTGCCTGTTACCTTTAACTGCCCACTTCAAACACTTTCTGCATAACAATCTAACCCCCAATTGCCCACTTCATGTCAAGTGACCACCTCCAACATGGGTTACCTCTTCTGCTTAACAATCTGTTCCAGCTTGTATTTAGCTCAGATGCTCTGCTTCCTTCCCCAAGCCTGAAGAAGAGTTCTGTGTAGCTTGAAAGCTTGTACCTTCCACCAATAGAGGTTGGTCCAGTTAAAGATACTACCTCAACTACTTTGTCTCTCCCTTACTATGAATGGCAAAGCAGGGTATGGAATCCTACTGATCTTCTCAGGTTCCCTGAGGATAAATATATTGGGATCTCCAAGCTGAAATGAGTCAAGGAACATCTAGAGATATCCCAATTTATGATTTCTAGGTAATGTGTGTTCAACAGTACATAACATCTTTGCTCAGCCCAGGTTTATAGTAGCAGCTCTACCATAGTTCCTCAGATAAGCTCAAGCTGCTTGTCTCCGGCTTAAGACAGCGCCATTAAAAACATCCATATAACAGATATAATGTCTAATGGATGCTTGACTCAATGGTGCAGTAAGAATGCTACAGATATTCTTAGCTGAAATTAACCTCAGAGGACCAAAGTCAACAGAAAATTTGTTTTGACTTGAGACTACTTTACCTGCTATGACTGTTTATTATGGACATGCGTATGAATTATATACATTGTTCTTCCCTAGCAAAACACTGTATGAAGGCAAAGCTTTTAGTCAGTGTGTCACACTATTAAATCCAGTGGAAAAATAGTGGAGTGCTCTGGTCTATTTCTCCCTCTGATCTCTGCTTGCTCCTTTCAGTGTAGAGAATGTATCATTCTCCAGGGAAGCATCCTGCACTTGCCAAAGTTTCAACACAGAAGACGATGGTAGCACTGGCCGACCTCCTCCCTTGCCCCTTTTTTGTTTTGTTTAATTCAAGCAAGTAAAAGGAAACTCTTCCTCCTAAATCAATGGCTGTCTTGCGAAGAGCTGAAACAGAAGGAATATCACTCAAAGTCCCCTGAGTCCCTGTGAGCCTGCAGTCTGGCTGTCAGCATCCTGGCAGATTTATGAGGATGGCCATGACCAGCTTGAAAGGGCAGTGGGGAAAGAAGAAGAGATCCCAGCCCATTAGTAATTCCCTGCCGGAAAGTGACAGAGCTGATGACATGCCTGGCGCACACATTGTAGGAAATGGGCTCTGGGAGACATTCCCATGCAAGAATGATTTCAGGTCACTTCTGGCTGCAAGATTGGTTTCCATTAATGATCTATTTCCAGCCCTCCCATTCTTTAGGTTGCAAACTGAGCAGCTCCGTTTTGTCACAGTATGGGCCAGATCCTGCTGTCCTTGCTCAGGCAAAAATCTTATTAAGATCAATGAGAGTTTTGTCTTTGCAAGGATTGCAAGATCAGTGGTAAATAAAGATAAGAACAAAAAAGAGACAAGAGGTGCAAGAGGAGCTTTGGACCCCAAATGAGTACTTTCTAACTTGATTTGGAATTATACTGGAAAGTCATTTCTAAGTGCTACCTTCACAAAAACAGGCATTCTGAACTCTGGAAAGCCTTCTTCAATAGGGCTGGTGAACTGATATAGATAAAGCCAAACATCAATCTGAAACTTCACCACAAA
Organism: Dermatemys mawii; assembly: GCA_007922305.1. NCBI lineage: Eukaryota > Metazoa > Chordata > Testudines > Dermatemydidae > Dermatemys > Dermatemys mawii. The sequence goes on along the minus strand of ML677386.1, from coordinate 6,902,820 downwards.
TTCAAATCCAAACCCAACCTTTTCTGAGGGTCTACAAAGTTTGTCGTACTTTTGCCAAAGAATTATTTGTTATTTTTCTCTGTTTCTGTCTGGGACTATTAAGATTTCTTAAGAAAGACTGTTTTGCAACATTTCTACCTGGAACTAAAATAGGTAGAAAACTTATTTTTTATTATTATTATTAATAATAATAATATTAAAGACCTGAGCATGTGCATGTGGCAAGAATGGAAGTGCCATACACACACTAGTAAGTCACTCCCATAAGTAATCTATTTGACTTCTAGGAGGAGAGGTGTCCAGGAGGAGGGAGAAATATGAAGAACCAGATGTGAAGTCGGATAAAATTGTGCAGAGTGTTGCAAGTGAAGAAAAGGAGCTTGAATTAATTATTGTAGAAATAATGAACATCTCAGAAGAAACCCTGTTCACATAAGACACCCAAACAAAGTTTGCAGACCTGAGATACTTAGTCAAGCTCACGAAGTGCTAAGTAATTATCTGAATTGAACCTCCAAACCTTTTGAGGTTCTGCCACTGCTAATCCAGGCTATTATTACTGCTCTTTCGCCATCATTATAAATAAAGCTCATGTATTTTTTATACCAATTATCTCAACTTCATGAACTGCACTGCCAATCTAATATGATTGAGGAAATGAGAGAGGACACAGCTTGCCCATCATTCCTTAACAACCATGGCACTGAAAATGTATGTAACATAATGAAAATCGCAGATTGGCATTTCTGAGCCAAAATGACATGAAGCACCACAAATATGGCCTAAGAAGCAGTAAGAGGTGGAGAGACCTATAATGGGATTTTTCTTTCTCTGCATCTGAAGAGTTTTTAAAGTAACCATTATTGGCCTTATTCGGCCCTCACACCAATAGATCAGCAGTAGCCCTAGTAAAGGCAATGGAGTTATACTCATGTAAAACTGGCGTGGATGAGAAATTAATCAGACTTTATGAATATCAGAATACCCACGCCCCAGGTAATGCAAGTCGGGGCTGGCAGCCCAGCGCAGGGGTCGGGGTTGGGGCTGGCAGCCTAGCGCAGGGGTCAGAGTCGGGGCTCTCAGCCAGACGCAGGGGTTGGAGTTGGGGCTCGCAATCCCCCCATATAACTGGGTCGTGACCCCCAGTTTGAGAACCAGTGATCTAGAGGCCCCATCTGAGCTTAACGCTGCACTGGGCTATGACCTGTATAGACTCACAGTAAGAAACAGCTCCTATTTATCTATCAGTGGCATCCCTAAGGCACTATTACTGCAGGATCTAAGCACCGGGGTGTCTAGCTGACAGTGTGCATGATACATTTCACATGTTATCAAAGTGTAAAATGTTCATTGTTTTCAAAATACATCCTATAATGTAATACACTTGCACTAGGGGGGTATCAAAATGGCAGCCTGAGCATCAGCTGAGTCTGCGGAGTCTTAAAATACAGCTTTGGGGCTAGAGCCTCATCAGGTATATATCGGCACAGACACCAACTGAGGATCTGACACTTTCATTTTATAACTGCAATATGAGCACAAGGCTGATCAAATGCAGCTAGTCAAACTATCAATTTCTAATAATTTTTTGAAGATGTTGTTTGTGTGTTCTATCTATCTATCTATCTATCTTAGAACAATATCATTTTATAAACAAGTTAGATGTGGACCTGGGGCTCCTATCAAGTGTCCATTGCTGCCCTTGATGACTCAGGATTTGTGCTCAGTATATTAATAGATAGGTATGTAAAATGTGCTGGCTCCTGCCACATGCTTTAAATATCATTGTTTCATGTGGGGAAAATAGGCGGGACAGGATATGGGCTAGACAGACCATTGATCTGACCCAGTCTGGCTGTTCTTATGTTCTTTGGACTTTGGTACTTTGTCTATGAAGGGCCTAATCCAGATCCTGGGAGTTTTCCCATTGACTCCAAAGGCAGCAGGATTGGGCTTCAAGGGTACACGTTGCTTAAGAAATTACATTTTTAAAAAAATCCAACACTCTGTATTTCATGAAAAAATGAACAGTATGGGGAGTGAATGGGCAAGGAAAGGTGCTGCCTGAGATGGAGTGGGGGAAGCTATGGGGCCCTCTGAGGGTAGCATTGTCTAGTGGTTAGGGTACAACATGGGGAGTCAGGTTCTATTCCTAGTTCTATCGCTATCCTATTGTAAGCTTGGGTAAGTCACTTGCTCTCTATGTGCCTCTGTTCCCTTTTCCGCCCTTTGTCTGTAAATTCTCCAGGGCAGGGACATTTATACAGCACCAAGCATAATGAGACCTGATCTTGGTTGGGCCCTGTAGGTGCTGCTGTTAATTCTGGTACTGCTGCTAATAATGTCTGTGATATCTGAGGTGATAGACTGGTCTCTGGCTCTGCCCAGACTGGCGTGTCATTTCAATGGCTGGGAATGCAGTGTAGCACTAAGCAGCAACCACGGTATGCTCAGTGGGATATACTTAAAGCAGTAAGTCAGGGATGTAATTCCATGTTGTGGGTGTCCGGAAGCCTCTGACTTCCAGATACTGGGACTGGACCACAGGGGAGGGATCACTGAGTAATTGCCTTGTTCTGTTCATTCCCTCTGAACCATCCGGCACTGTCCACCGCTGGAAGACAGGATACTGAGCTGGATGGACTATTGGCCTGAGCAGTGTGGCTGTTCTTAAGATGGCTGTATTTTTTAACTTAACATCTTTTCATGTGGTTAAGTGATAATATTAACAGAAAAACCCTGTCAGTCCTACACCTTTTATACCTTGTAACCAGAGAGGTAAAAGAAGGAAGGGGGAAAAGGGAAAACAAAGCAGTTCACAAGACACAGAGTTCTCCCTGTGTCAAATCCATGAGACCTGAGCAGCAGTGCATGCTCTTTCTAAGCCTGCAGCCATTTCTGTTGGCTGATGCAGTCTGAATGCTCTTCAGGAATGCCAGCATATTTCCATGTTATCACATTTTATGCAAACTCTTCCCAGAGAGCTTGCTTCTCATCACTATGCATCACACCAGGGGAATGGCAAAGAGAGAGGAGCTGTCAAGACGTATCAGCAGCTGTCATGTAGCACTGGAAGGTCCATGTCTGTTTTAAGAGAAGACTTTTCAACTGCAGAAAGCTGTATATGCTAGTGCTTAAATCATGGGTATTTATTTGGATGGGGCTGTGACAAAAATGGACTGGACTGCTCAAAGCAATTCACATTAGGATACAGAGCCTTTTTGCCTCTGACCACTGGCACAAATCTAGCCATGGTTGGCAGTGACTGAAAGTCAATATTATCTGGTGGCCCAAATGAACAAAGTTGGTGATCTCATTCCAGTTCCTAGTAGACAAAAGCCATCATCACAACTGGCATCCTTGTTGACAAAAGGGCTAAAAGCTAAGTGATTTAGTTTTGATTTAGTTGGTATTGGTCCTGCTTTCAGCAGGGGATTGGACTAGATGACCTCCTCAGGTCTCTTCCAACCCTGATATTCTATGTTTCTATGATTCTAAGAGGGCAGGGAGCATGGACTCACATTGAACGGACAAAGGGAAGGGTCGAAGTACCTTGTCTTGCTGCTGTCAATCTGGTATCTCTCACAAACAACGGGCACTGGAAAATTAAATTAAAATTAAAAGGGAAGGACAACAGTGAATGTGGGTTCATGGATGATACACCTTCCCTCTGATCAATCTTTCCATGATCTCACTACTCTAACTCTGTCCCCACCCAGTAGTAAGAGTCTCCCAAGCAATGTTCCCTCTAATTTTTGACGGGCCGTGTGTGCAAAAAATTTCTTCTGTGCAAATTTTTGTGCTTCTGTGCAAATTTTTGTGCACACAATGTCTTGCCCTGTGCGCGGGGTTTAGGATCTGTATGTGCATGCACATGCGTACAGCTTAGAGGGAACAGTGCTTCCACGGAGTTGCCACAGCCTCTCAGTGGTACCAACTGGAGGGCGAATCCCAGCAATCTTTTTTTAGTAATCTAGCATGAGGAATCTTCAAAAGGATGCCATGTGGTCCTCTCTCCCACCACTCCAAGAAGCTGGATGCCTCAGAGCCCTTCTATTCCATTCACTGTTAAGATTCAGGAAGAGAATTTTTCCCTAAAAGACATTATAGCACATTACTGAGAAACAAAGTTTAAATATCTGTTTCAATGTACTCTAGGTTGCTTAGTGATACAGAAGATAGTAGTACTCCATTAAGTCCTGCATTCCTGAAGAGGGAATTTTTCCCCCATGTATCTTATTAGTGTTTTTTATTTCTGCCCATTCCAATTTGCCATTTTCATTCCATTAACTTGTTTAAAAATCCAGTTCAGCTCAGAAAGAATACCTGCATGTAACCGCCTCTCCCACCACCAGTCTCACAAAAGCCTAAAGTCTCAATCCTTTCCCTACATCTCCGAAGAGGCCCGAGCTGAAAATTTTTCCCCTTTCTTTATCTAAGGAGGCTCAAGCAATGCGGCAGGAAAACAGGGTGAAAAGCTTCTAAAATCAGACGTCAGAAGAATCAAAATGTACACTTCTCAAAGCCTAATTATAACCCCCGCTTGCTTCAGCCTTATGTCTGGCCATCCAAAAGGTTTAAGCAGTAACCGATCTGATAGCATGTATGTACCACTGATTTGCTAATCTGAAGGTCTTTTTAAAAAAAAAACTGTTAACAATGGAGTTTGCAAAAGGAATGCAGATTAACCAGGTCTAATTGTATATTATTTGCATGAAGAATGAATTAAAAAGCAGCTTTGTAACACATTGACTCAGGCTGTTATTGAACCATTGAGGTCCTATGGCTCTGGGAGCTGAGATATTTAATTAGTGGGAGTGGGACATGTGGCTGGGGGGAGCGACAGGGGAAAGACGAGTTTTGCTGAATGAATCAGACTTTTTTAACTTGGTTAAAAAAAGGAGCTATCTTTATATTCATGAAAATGTGCAGTCAAATATTTAGAAGAGGAAAATCCTGTAATACAAGTGTTGTTGAGTTAAAAAGGGGTACCTTAATGTGAAAGAATCATTTAAGGGAGTTGAATGTCTTGCGCTCTCCCCACCTACCAGGGCAAAGTGAGCATGGACTATTGCAACAAATAAAGATTACACTCAGAGAGCTCACACAAATGTTATATGTTACGTTGCTTTAGTGTTAACAGAGAGTTTGCATCTTCATACCATACTGTTAGGGCCCGATCCAAAGGTCATTGAAATCAATGGAAGGACACATGCTGACTTCAGTAGGCTTTGAATTAGGCCTGTAGATAGCTACACATACAATTTTAAGTAATTTATATATGAGTTCGCTGGGTCATTGAAGAAAGCTTCTTCTAGTGCAGGAGTTCTCAAACTGGGGGTCGGGACTCCTCAAGCAGTTGTGAGATTATTACATGGGGGGGTCGTGAACTGGTCAGCCTCCACCTCAAAACCCGCTTTGCATCCAGCATTTATAATGGTGTTAAATATATTAAAAACTGTTTTTAATTTATAAGGGGGCGGTTGCACTCAGAGGCTTGCTATGTTAAAGGGGTCACCTAAGGTGACTAGACAGCAAATGTGAAAAATCGGGACAGCGGTTGGGGGGATAATAGGAGGCTATATAAGAAAAAGACCCAAAAATCGGACCTGTCCCTATAAAACTGGGACATCTGTTCACCCTAGGATCACCTGCACACAAGTTTGAGAACTACTGTTCTAGTGCTATAGAAATGAGTGAGAGTCAGGAGATTGCTGGCCTGCTTCTCCATTGCCCTGCACCTTGGATGGTTATTTACACAAGCAAAAAAGAGAGCTAAGTGCACATCAGAATGGGAGCATCTTACACACACTTTGGACCAGTGCAAAGGACTAAACAAGGACAGAGTAATGGAGAGGTGGGTTCCCCGTGTCCATGCCTAGCACTGCCACACTGACTGGCAGTGTAACAAAGGGTGACTCACTTAGCCTCTCTGTGACTCAGTTTTCCAAACAAGGACTGTGACAAGCTAAACAGTCCAGGAACGGATTCTACATGTCTCTAATGGTAGAGAACATCCCGCCTCTTTATGGATAAGACACAACATGGTTTCTTCCTTTAGGCAACACTCAAAATGAAGGTCTAAAGAGTGGCTTGTTTCAAGGCTCACATGGCTCATCCTAGCCCCTTTCTTAGAGACCCTGATTCTCACTGCCAGACTCAACCATGACTCTTGCCAGTATAGTCCTTTCATTATATGATGGGGAAATTAATTTCCCACAACTGTCATATTTATAGAGCGCCAATCAACAGAGCGGTATTGCAGCAAGGAAGAGGCAATTGGTTCACCATAGTTTATTGAAATGACAGCAGCATGGGCTAGATAGGCTGCCTGACCCTGGTGAGTATTTGGACCTGGTCAGCAAATGTGGGTCAGAATTGATGGGGACAAAGGGTAAAAATATAATAGGGGTGCCTGGCTAAGAAGCTGGGTCCCATTCTGCAGCTCAAGGGCAGAGATAGGTCCATGGAAGTCAGTTGCTAGCGGACATGCAAAAGCCACATATTTTACATAGTCACATTGGTTTCTGTGAGGAAGAACTAAAGATAAAGTTAGAGCTGCTGCATGTCATAGAGATCTGAGGTGTGGTCCAGATGTGGACCCAGCCTGGCACAGATCTTAAAGAATCTGAAAACCCATCAGAAATATTCATTTACTCTTGTCAACTAAAGAAAAGGTGGGAGGTGGGTGGGTGCAGAGAGGTAGTTGGAGATTTGTGGCAGCAGTACAGTACCAGCTTTGAAACCGCAGGGCCCCTTTGCAGCGTGAGATTGTCAGGCTGCGGTGATACAACAGCATCCCACTGGCCCTGGGAAAGAGGGCTCCTGCAGATGTTGTTTACCAAATATAGGGAACCTCTCTAGCAGTTGTGTGGGAGCAGCTGATGGAGAAGAGCAGTGCCCAGATGATCCTCGGGACAACACTAGGTTGAGAAGCTAGTCTGTCTGTGTGGAGAATTATATGGCCTATACCCATGGACTCTGTAATGTTGGACAGTCCTCAGCTCTCATCTACACACCTTCAGTGGGTACATGCTGAGGTGCTAGATCGTCACCTGATCCTGCATCTTGTAACCTCCAGCATCTAGTTCATGATCTAGAGAAACACACAGGAAAATCAGGGGCTCCGGGCCCCACTTCTGGAGAGGAGGCAGTCTCTCCAGCTGCCAGCCACTGATTCAGGTAGAAGCAGCTAAACAGACAAGACAGATACCTATGAAAAGTGTCTATTCCACATTGTCTGCAAACGTTCTGGAGCATTGTAAGGTTGTGTGAACACTGTATAAGAATAAGGAGTCCATCTCACTATTATAGTAAGTTGAACACGAAATAGTACATTTAATATGTTAGACTCCTGTCCTGCATTTCAAAGAGGAGTAATTTTAAGATCCTTCAGACTCCTAAACTACACATTTGCAGTTTCCACAAAATTTAATTTTTATTGTAGAGAATAAATGGTGAATTTTGGTCAGAATCAACATTTCTTTTCATGCCTAAGAAAGGAATTTAACCCCTATTTTGACTAAATAATGAATGCGGCTTTAACAAGGGAGTCGCTAACCTTTATAAAATACCATACAGTAGATGCACTCCAGACTTTAACATATATACACACCCATATGTGTTGTACATCGTTCCCTTGGGATAATCTTGTAAGAATGCTGTGAAATCTCTTACTGCCTCTTTAATATTTGTAGCTGCTTTTGAAACTTTTTTCTGTTTGTTTGCATATATCCTGTCTTTAAAAAAAACACATCCGTTATTTCTTAAATTTAGTTTTCCCTCTTATGCTGGTGTATATTTTGCTAGCTAGTTGTGTCTATCTTATCCTTCCTGGCTACATGTACCTTATGATGCTAAACAGGGCAACATCTAAATTGAGACACAGGAGTCTGCAAGGAAATAAACAAAATAAATTTTAACAATGATTTTTTCCATAAAAAATGCTGAGAAACTTCTCAAATTCAACACTGAAAGTCAAATTTCCTTGACACACTATTAACACTTGTCTATCTTGTTTCAATATTACAGAAGCACTTTATTTAAAGTGCCTCAAGCATTCATTTAATTTAGAGTGTAAACTAAATGGAATGTGGAAAGATGATTTAATCTCCAGCTGATTGGTTTGTATGCAGGACAGGCCATTAATTCTCTAGTCATGCCCCGTGCACATCGATTGAATGTGCATCAGCTATAAAAAAAAAATCCATACACCTATGTTATTTTTCATTTGCATCTTATAACAGCAATAATGACCTCGGTACAGGACATTTTTCCTGCGATTAATGACAATACAAGGTTAATGGTCCTTGGCTGCACCTTGGGCCATCATCTTCTCTCAGATGGTTATTAATCAGCAGGCAGAGGCCTGCACCTCCATTGTTAATCTTAGATAAATTATTTTAATCAGTAAGGGTTTATGTACAACAGCGGCTGAATGCATCACTTATAGTATAAACGCCATCCTCATGTAATTTTGAACAAATAATGAACAATACAGCTTTCTGGCTTATTTTTCTTACATTAGAAGTACTAGGATCTTACTTCCTTCTTTTCAAGAGGACTTTGGCAAAATATTTGGAAGACTTGAATAGAGATGTTGCATTAGGCTATAACCAAAGGTATGGCAGAGGGAATGGGAGGGGATGCTGATCCTTCAACTGTCTGTTTATTTTTGTATACATGCTTTATTCTGGTAGGATTTGCACTGTGGTGCTTATCAGCCAAGGGTTGTGGGATTTAGACCCTAATTCACCGAAGAATTTAAACACACACTTAACTTTCAGTGTATGCTTAAGATCATCCCTATTCAACATTGTACTTACACCCCAGGGAGTCATGTGTAACTAACCACCCACACTCCAAGGTATGACATTACAGGAACTAGAACTGTAGCCTTAGCGTCGCTAAGTTCAATTAGTGGAAACTCCAGAAAATAAAGGATATCTCTGACCAGTACAGAACTGTGACATAATGTAGTAGCCAGGCTGTTTCTTGAAGGATGTGGCACTTTATTAAAATTAGGCTAAGCCATATATACTCAACAAATTAAATAAATCATCAGTAACTTAAACAAACTGGAACCAGCTCCCCTAAATGTGGCAAAGTGGTTGCAGTATTGGTTCGGCAGGGGTCAGTGAGACCCAGACATGCAGGTGTAGGGCTGAGGATCCTGTTTCTGGGTTCCCCTTCTGAAGCCTTTGCCCATGGTCTGTAGTCTGGTGGCTACTCTAAGATGGATGCTACAGGGGGGGCTCCTAACCCGGCTTATGCCTACCACATCCTTCCAGAGGTCCTTTGGCAAAGAGGGGCAACTTATGTGAGGGAAGCTCCATAAGATACTCTACTCCTGGATTCACTTAGGCATCACCTAGAGATTGGGAAGGTAAGACCAGAGGAAACCTGGGTTGCAGATGAAGTCATTGAGGATGAAACATGCTAAAAGTTAAGCACATGCTCAAGTGCTTTGCTGAATCTGGGCATTAGCCAACTGACAAAGCCCTAACTATGTGACTGGATATGCTGCATTTCCTGTGTATCTGTCAGCATAGCTAAGACATCATCAAAGTCTACACAATACAGGAATCAACATCCCTTGTTCTCTCTACCTGCCATAATCGAAAGGAAGTAAAGCTACAGCTTGGGCCACGCTATCAGGCCCTCCAAAGATCTTGCCAAGTTCCTCCAGTGAGAACAAACACGTGAGTGTTTAAAAACATTCATGAGTCCATCTTTATACCTCATGTAGATGCAGTACAGGGCACAAACCCTTTTTGTTTGGCGTTTTGCTAGACAGGTCATTCTTAAGTCAGGATTTGGAGCTCTTGGTGGTTTGATGCAGAAAGTCAGTGATCTTGGAAAAGCAGCTTCTAGCTGAGAAAAAGCAGAGCCTGACCAGCAGTAAGAATTCCCTCTATAGGTCTTCTGGTGAAGTCATTGCTGCTCCTGCAAGAAACCCAGATTGAGTCTTGGTTACACAGCCACATGATTAAGAATTTAAGGACAATACCCAATGCTTTAGGGAGATGAAAATCTTCTAAAATGCATTTCAACAATTATGCAATGATGTACAACAGACAAAAAGATTCTTCCCTGACATTTGGGAAACCAGGGGATGTCCTGAAGCATGTGATTACTAATACTTTTATCCTTCATTTATGTGTCACCATTAAATCATGTAGCTAAGCACCCAAGCTAAATGCCTCATACTTGCAAAACCCAAATCCACCTCCCATTTCCATAAAAATGACTGCATTGTGATTTCTACTTTACATAACTGATTCAACGGGGCCAGATCTTCAGCTGGCAGAAACTGTGCTATGGTGATTTCTGCAAGCTAAGAATCTGGCCCAGGACATCTAGTTTTAAGTGTCACATAATTTCTTGATACTAAATCCAAATAAAACAAGTTCTGCCCAGTGGTTCAAAGTGTTCATTGAGGAGGTCATGTAAGCAGATGATAGAGAAAAAGAATGAGAATTTCCCTGAGTCTGTCTCCTAATATAAAGTATAAATTGACTATTGACTAAGTATATTGACATCTTCCTTCTATGTCCTAAAATATTGTCAGACTGCAAGTTTTCACTTAACAAGAAGTCCTTGAAAGGACTGATAAATGCTTTTATTTTTCAATAACTAGATTATCATAATGAAGTGTTAATTATATTTTTTGGAGAATGCAGCCACCCATATTCTTACAGCAGGACCCAAATGACTGAACACATCACCCCTGTTTTAAGATTACAATCAAATTCTCTTTAAATATTAAAGTTTTACTAGGTACTTTTAAAATACTTCCTAGTCCTAGTCCTTGATGTCTGATAGCATTTAAAATAACTTTAGACCAGATTTTGCCACCCTTACTTGCAGTAAGTAGCACTTTCTAACTAAAGTAGTTTAATTCATTACAACATAACTACTACAAAAGTGAGGTAGTACCCCCTAAAAGAGTGGCAAAATCTGACCCATGCATCTTAGATGATTCACTGAGATTGGAATTAGCAACCTAAAAGCTCCAGTAGCCAATGCTTTGGAAATAAACTCCCTTCAATCCCAAAGGCATATAGGGTACATTGTCTCTTATCAGATGCAACCAATTTACTTCACTCAGAGGGGGAATTAGGGGTTTCTGTGGGGCCCTGGGCCAGAGCAAGTGGGACCCCCTCCCCACCCTTTCTGTCTGTAGTCTCCCCACCACCTCCACCCCAGCGCTCCTGCTGGAGAAATGGAGTTGGGGCATGGGGGCTTGCATTTACATCATCTTGCTTGCTGTATACTTATGAGAGTGTCTTTTTTTAAAAAGGAGACACTGAGGCAAATTGTTTTTTAAGGAATAAATTCATTTTTTATCAGAACAGCCAATCAAAGGGACAGATTCTCGGCTGATATAAATTGACATAGTCCCATTGACTGCAATGGTGCCACCCCAATTTATTCCAACTGAGAAACTGACCATAAATCACAAAAATAAGACACAACACCTTGTTAATAACCAACTGTAACACAATTTCATGAACTACGTAGAGACAACTAACAGATTCATAACACAAGAACTAGGGGTCATCAAATGAAATTAATAGGCAGCAGGTTTAAAACAAACAAAAGGAAGTATTCTTTCATACAAAACCGTCAATCTGTGGAACTCCTTGCCAGAGGATGTTGTGAAGGCCAAGACTATAAAAGGGTACAAAAAAGAAATAGATAAGTTAATAGAGGATAGGTCCACCAATGGCTATTAGTCCGGATGGACAGGGATGGTGTCCCTAGCCTCTATTTGCCAGAAGCTGTGAATAGAAAACAGGGAATGGATCACTTGATGATTACCTGTTCTGTTCATTCCCTATGGAGCATCTGGCATTGACCACTGTTAGATGACAGAATACTGGGCTAGATGGATCATTGGTCTGATGCACTATGACTGTTCTTATGTTCTTAACTATGTATTATACAAACCGAGATGAACATGCTAAATTTCTTGTGTCTCTGTTATGCAAATTTGAATTCAGAGCACTGATAGCAATGAAGTTACTCCAGATTTACACCAGTTTAAGTTAGATCAGAATTTGGCTGATAATTTAATTCATTTCCCATTCAAAACCTGATTGAATGATTATCAGGGTATTTGTAGCCATTTTGAAGACAACACTGTTACAGATCTATGACCTTTATAAAAGCTAGACAATACTTTATTTTTCTTTATTTTACAGACCCTGGATTTTCATAATTTTATTTCCTAATGTGGCACCATCGCTTTGGTTGCTCATTTATTTAGTTCTGTGACAGTGGCAGCCTTGATATACAAGACAGCCAGGGGCCAGAGGCTTCCCGAGATTAAATCTCTGGGTTCCTGTGATGAACCTAAAATGAGCTTGATGTTGTATGGTGCATAGATTAGCCCTGGTGCTGAGCACACTGAAGTCTCAATGGAAGCTGAGGATACTCAGTAACCCACAGAATGTGCTTAGCACCTTGCAGGATCTGGCTCCCAGCAATAAGCTAGGTACCTTTCATTGTAATGCCCTGTGAGTAGTGCACCCGCTTGCCTCTTTAGCCACCCATGACGGATGCTGACTAGATCATTATTTACAACTTAATTCAAGCTGCTCCTGAGTTGCAACACAGGATGCAGAAATGAAAAGGCATTTTGAGATTTTTTTTTTAATCTGATCTGGGATGGGGGCATCGGATTGAGATTACTCAGATCATGGGAGGCTGGCGAGCATGTGCAACATCTAATTTCTTATAATCATTTCTCAAGGTCATTGGCAGGGGTTCTTTGCTCCTCAGTAAGGCTTCTGACTAACACCCTGCCAAACACTGTGGGACTGATTTGCAGAAATGCAAGGCTCGGATTTTCAGACCCAACTAAGGAATTTAACAGGAGCTATTTGTCCAAATTCCTTGAGCATCTTTGCAAATCTTAGCTTTAGAAATGCACATAAATTGCACACAGATTTGTGTGCCTACATTATACACAAAATCACACCAGCCATGTATGCAGATGACCATTTACAAGGCACATCTACACTCATAATTACAGTGACTGGTGCACAGAACAATAGCATGCAGTTTAGACAGGCTCACTCATACGAGAAAATATGCCAGTATAACTCATATATGTCTAACTGTGCCTGCCTTGTTAGTAATCAAATTGTGTGTAGCTTCAAAGGCTCTTCCTAGGATGGTTGTAGATATACTCAGAAGACTACATTTTGATTGGTGCACGTGTGTACCAGCTGCACTCTGACTCATCTGTATGAACAGAGTGATTGTTCCAGCATTAGAATCCACTGAAATATTTTCAGAACTCTGATGTCCCAGGGGAAGGTGACACACACAGAGAGTTGGTAATCTGGACCTAGTCACCTGCGAGAACATTACAAACATTTTTGAAAGAACTTCCTAGCTACAAATGATGTTAGGCTGAGCTGCAGGTGCAGAACTTGTGTTTTTGTCAAAAATCTGCTGTTCCTGCCTCCCCAGCCCTCAGTCTATGGCAAACCACTGTGTGTAATGTAATAGCAATTACAAAATGACCGCTGGGCACACTCACAAGAAGACTGCATTTAATAGCTCTAGTCATTTGTTTTTCACAGCAAGCTGCACGTCCGAAACAGGGTGATTAGAACAGGGCTGAGCATAACTGAGGGCCAAGGAATGGTTGTCTTATTTCAGAGGATGCCCACATAAAAGGGAGCTTTTACAATGCAAGTACAGTAACATTTGCACGGCTATGCTTAATCTGACAGTTATTTATTGCGTTGGGTTGGATAAAACCCCGATGCAGAAAGGAATCAAGGCCTGAACTCAATATGTGCCAAAATTCACAGATGGCCTTTTTCTCATACAAACAGATTTGAGAAGAACAAGCAAACCCGCTAGATGAGAGTTGTGCTGGAATTCAGTACTGTGTACCTGCTACTACATAGCACCTGCAGCAGTGACTATTACAGATTCACTGCTAGCTTCTAGGCTGGTAGCTATGCTGCATTCTAACACATCACCTGGTAAATATTTAGAAGTCCCTGTTCTGCTTGTAGGGAGCCTGATTGCTAAGGGCAAAATAAAACCTGTTCTAGAAGGAAGGAAGACAGAGAGGGTGAGATTTGAAGAATACCTTGTGCACAGGTCATTCCTTCCATTAACAGCTGAGGAGGGGGAAGATTGTTGTAGGAAGGGGTAAGGGAAGCAAAATAGGTGGAGGAATGGCAAATGGAAGATACCCATTCCTCACCAGGAGGTTCCATCTAGAAATACTTGTAGAAGACAGGGCAATAGATGTGAAGAGCAGATCGGGGAGCTGAGGAAGAGAAATGCAGAAAAACACATTTGTATCCAAACCATTTCAATGGTCAACTCCCTCTAAAACATTGTTCGATGTGAATCACATACCCAGTAACACTCCACTTTATCACAAACCTGATTTTGAGGTCCTGTACTATTTTGGATGAAGGAGTGTTGTAGTAAATGGGGTTGGGAAAAGGGAGAGCACTCTAGCTGGAAAGATGGGACATGGTGAATAGTGGAACAGAAGTAAGGTAGGAGACTTTAGAAGATTCGAGTATTTTCAAATACAGTTCCAGTTCAAGTGTCTAAACATTTGCAAGGTCTTATCCAGACTATGCAAGTATTAAATTTTTATAAAGCCTTAATCTGAAAAATAATCAAAAATGTTTCCCTTTGACCAATAGCAATGGAGGGATCTTTATCACTGTCTTGAAGCAACATCTTTCTTTCAAAAAGAGGCATTGGAACATTCAGCTAGTCAAGTGCTCTGATTGTGCCAGCAAGTGAGATTTGAACAATGTCTATTCTAGGTCATCAGTGGCAATGCAGTGACTATTCTTGGTCCTCAGTAATGATCAGCTCAAACAATGGTCAACAGAGAAGCTCCAAGTCAAATATTTTAGAATCAAATCTGGATCCAAACTTCCTGAAATGTTTTTTTCAGGTCTTGGGTTTGGTTGATCCTACCTCCAACTACAGCCTTTGTATGAGGAATTGTCATGCACAAGGCCAAAGGAATTGGATTTTGTTTACATAAATAATTAAAGATAGATCCATGTATTTATTAGCAAGGACTACAATTTTAGGGTTGATCACTGAAAAATTTTATTTCATGCAAGAGGGATTGTATACCTAGTTCTACTAGAATTCCTTTACAATGTCATTTCAGACAAGCTAGCGGGCCTAAATTGTGAAGAAGAGTTTATAAATGTGAGGGGAAAGACAACTTGAATAGTGAAAGATAACCAGCTGGTGGAATTTCCCTGTTGAAGGTAAGGGTCCGAGCAGGAACACATGCATCCTGGAGATGAATGCATAGCTCTGCAGATAGCGCTGATGGTATGGCTTTGCTTTTCTTGACCATGGGATGCGATTCCAGACAGGATAACTGCTGTTTCAAAAGGTGTGGAAGTAACCGGGAGACAGCCATTTAAACTTGATTCTGACTAACAGGAGTTGAAGACAATTTGGGTGAAAGTGAACCTGAAATACTAGATTTAATTATTCTAATTAAAGGAAGGAATGAGAGCAGCAGAATAAGGACAATGGATTTTGAAAAAAATGACTTTAGTAAATTTGGAAAACTAGGAAAGAAAATATGAGAAAAGTTGTTCAGGAGTGCTAACAGTTTTTCAAATAGACAATATTAAAGGCACAACAACAGATTATCCTGATGTGAAGGAAAGATAGGAAGAATAGTAAGAGGCTGCATGAGGAGCTCTGAAATGATGTGAAAATGAAAAAGGAATCGTACAAAAAGTAGTAACATGGACAAATGGCTAAGGATGAGTACAAAAGAATAATACAAGCATGTAGGGAAAAAACAGAAAGGCTAAGGCACCAAATGAGACATAAAGGGCAATAAGAAGAGATTTTATAAATACATTAGGAGCAATAGACAGATTAAGAAAAATGTAGGCCCACCATTTTGCCAGGAAGGAGAACAAATGACATCAAGAAGGCTGCAGGTTTGATGCCTTTTTTGCTTCAGTTGTTATTAAAAAGGTTAATGGTGACCAGAGACTTAACACAATTAATATTAACAACAAGAGAGAAGGAACACAAGCCAGTATAGGAAAGAACAGGTTATAGAATAGTTAGATAGGTTAGATGTGTTCAACCTGGCAGAGGCTGATAAAATTCACCCTAGGATACTTAAGGAACTAGTTGATACAATTTTGGAACCGTTAGCAAGTATCTTCAAGAGCTTGTGGAGGATGGGTGAGGTCTCAGAGGACTGTAGAAGGGCAAATATAGCATGTTTCTTTAAACAGGGGAACAATGAGGATCCAGAAATTATAAACCATTCGGCCTAACTTCAATATCTGGAAGAATACTGAAACAAATTATGAAACAATCAATTTGTAAGCACTTAGAGGATCATAAGTAATAGCTAACATGGATTTCTCAAGAACAAATCATGTCAAACCAACTTAATTTCCTTCCTGACCCTTTGAGGGTAACCTTTGGTCACTGGCCTAGTGGATGGGGAGAACGTTATATATCTTGATATTAGTAAGGTTTTCAACACTGTCTCACAAGACATTCTTATATGCAAACTTGGGAAATGTGGTCTAGACAAAATTACTAAAGTTTAGAAAACCTGACCTGTGTGGAAAGATTTAAAAATTGGTCACATGTAGTCTTAAGAAAAGAAGACTGAGAGGTGACTTGATGACAGTCTTCAAATATGCTAAGGGGTGTTATGAAGAGGATGGTGGACAATTATTCTCCCTGGCCACTGAAGGTAGGACAAAAAGTAATGGGCTTAATCTGCAGCAAAGGACATTTAGGTTAGATATTAGGAAACGTTTTCTAACTATAAGGATAGCTAATTAGTGGAACAGGTTTCCAAGGGAGGTCTGGTATCCACATCATTGGAAGTTTTTAAGAACACTTGCCAGACATTGTCTAGGTATACTTGGTCCTGCCTCAGTGCAGGGGGGCTGGACTAGATGACCTCTCAAGATCCCTTCCAGCCCCACATTTCTGTGATTCAATGATCGCCCAGGAACATTTGACATTCTTCCATCTCCATACGCAATTGCACATACAAACTAACATTGGCAACCCCAAATGCTGATGTCAAATCAAACACCAGATGTTCCTGGAGAACCATATTCACATTCTTCAATTCCCACTGTCAGTGCAGCTCTTAAGATTTCCTTAATGAACGTCCTGAGCACTTGTACTTAATGGATATATTGATCTCATTCATGCATTTACATGCAGAGAGAGAGAGAGCTTTACCTGCACAATCCTATTATTGAAGTAAAATTAACCAACGTATGTCATTGGTAGCTTTGCAGACCTCAAATATACTGTTCACAAGAGGACCCCTAAGACTTAAACACAAATTTACTGAATAGACAAAAATTTAAGTTTTGAAATTAAATATTGTTATTCTACTGATATTTGATCTCAGTGCAAAACTCAGTCAGAAGCCCCGAGTTTTAGCTTGTCTGGGGGCAAAACTGTGAAACAGATTTATTTTTTTTTATGATCTATTCAGAAACACTTATCAGCCTGTTTGCTCAGATCATCCACAGACCTGTGGGCCCATATACACAGGTTCTTTGGGGAAGGGACTGTCTTTTTCTTATGTGTGTAGAAGGTGCCTAGCAAAATGGGTCAGGGACTTCTAGGTGTAACTGTACTACAATTACTTAGTCTGAATAATGCAACCCTCAGTGTGCCAGCACTTTGTTGTTCAAACACATTTTTTGTTTCTGTTGTATATAAAACAGCAAATTTACAGGACATTATTTGTAGGGTGTCATGTCACAGCTTCTCTCGGGTAATGTGGCTGTAGCAGGGCGGCTGCCCCACTCCAGTAAAACAGGGGTTAAATCAGCCAAACTAGGCTGAGTGGGGAAGCAACCACAGCTTTGGCCAGCTCAAATAGGTCACAGCTGGCCCTATTAAAGAGTCTGTGAGCCAGGAGCTTACAGGAGTCTCTCTCTAGCAGTAGAGAGAGAAAGACCTAGCTGCTTGGGATCCAGGTACCTGAAGCGGAGCAGTGCTGGGGAAAAGGGCAAAGAGAGCTGGGGAGCTCCAGCCTGGAAAACCCCTAGGCTGCAGGTCTTGTTTAAGGCCAAAAGGTACTGGGGCTGCAGAAGGGAAGCCTGAGGGCTGGCAAAGGGAGCAGGTCCTACCCCTTGCCAATGATGTGTGGCCATTACAGACTGAAGTCTGCCCCAGTGAGCGGGGGCTAGGTGATGGCTGGCAGTAGCCACTGAGGCAAGGTGGGATTAGAGGGTTGGGGGTTCCCCTTGGAGAGGAGACTCAGAGTGTGGGGGTACTGCCAGGGGGCAGAACCCCAGGGTAAAGGGGCACCTTACCTTAAGGGAGGAAGGGGCACCTTACCTTAAGGGGGGCCAGTGACAGGCAAGACACCAGCCTGCAGAGGGTGCTCTGTGCTGGAAAAAAGCTAATGCCCAGATGACCAGCAGGAGGCGCTGTGCCGGTGAGTCTTGCATCGCTACAGTGGCCCTCCCAGACTCACCAATAAAGCCTTTATTACCTTCCCATCAGCTATTGCCTGTCTAATATGTGTACTACACATAGACACAGGACAGGTTTTGGCCACATAGCCATACACTACAACATATATCTGGAGTATGAAGTGGATATTGTTTAATTCAAAAAGTCATAATCAGACCACCATGTAGTTGAAATACATAAAAATGTTTGGCTTATTGTTTTTTCCAACGATATACTCTTTCAAATTTGAATGCCTGAAGTATGGAATGTGTCCAGAAATCACTATTTAGTTGGGCAGAATCCTTCCAGTCCCGCAGAATGACTTCTATAGCAGCTGTGATCAAGATGGCTAGGAGGCTTTTCTGTGTTTTAAATTCATTGCTTTGTAATGCTTGTTGATTTAAATATTAGCAGAGAGAGATTCCCTGTTAATCTGGTCTTTGTGATCATTACTGTGTAAGCTGATTTCCTCCCCTCCCCCAAAATGGAATGGGCAGTGCACAAGAGTATGGATAGGAGGACTGATCTTAACCATTTTATTTGTAATTAGCACAAAGGACAAACAACGTAAGACGTATGGGGTGAAAGATAAATACTTCTAAAACACTATACTGCCTGGAACCACATACCCTGTTGGGAAGGGATTGAAACAATGGATTAAAATAACAGATACTTGCCTTCACTTATGATTTAAAGGTTATTCATTGCTTGTGAGATACATGCTCATAGATTTTAAGACCATCTAGTCTGACCTCCTGCCACAGAATCTGACCGACCCCTTCCTGTAATAGACCCCTAACCTCTGGCTAAGGTCCTGAAGTCCCAAAATCATGATTTAAAAATGTCAAGTTACAGAGTTTCACCATTCTAGTTTAAATGAGCAAGTGCCCCATGCTGCAGAGGAAGGCATAAAACACCCAGGATCTCTGCCAATCTGACCTGGGAAAAACTCCTTCCCGACCCCAAATATGGTGATCAGTTAGACCATGAGCATGTGGGCAAGACCCACCAGCTCGACACCTGGGAAAGAATTCTCTGTACTAACTCAGAGCCCTCCCCATCTAGTGTCCCATCACTGTACTGTGCTGTTCCATCACTGGCTGTACTGCTGTTCTGTACTGTCAGTCACTCATACCAGGGATCTCAGCCCAGAATATGAAGCCTACTTATGATGCCTCTGGCTCCCTGACATCCAATAATGATTCCCCAGTTCAACTTTGAAATAATTTTCCAGTGCAGCTGGGAACACCATTGACATGAGCTGACCCCTAGCAGCCTAGGAACAACAGCAGTGACACCTTCACCAATGGTCAGTTTTGGACTGATCAGTGTGACCAACAGACCTTGTGGGCCTTCGACCAGAAACAGATACAACCTTTCAGTTTAAAGCAAATACAGCTTAAAGCAGACTTCGATTGTCTAGGCCAGATGTTGGCAACCTATGGCAAGGGTGTAGGGTGACCAGATGTCCCGATTTTATAGGGACAGTCCCGATTTTGGGGTCTTTTTCTTCTATAGGCTCCTTTTACTCCCCCACTCCCTGTCCCCATTTTTCACATTTGCTGTCTGGTTACCCTACATAGGTGCCAAAGGCAGCACATGAGCTGATTTTCAGTGGCACCCACATTGACCGGGCCCTGGCCATCGGTCTGGGGGGCTCTGCCTTTTAATTTAATTTTAAATGAAGCTTCTTAAACATTTTGAAAACCTTATTTACTTTACAACAACACTAGTTTAGTTACATATTATAGACTTATAGAAAGAGACCTTCTAAAAACATTACAATGTACTACTGGCACACGAAACCTTAAATTAGAGTGAATAAATGAAGACTCGGCACATCACTTCTGAAAGGTTGCTGGTCTAGGCCATAGTTACCACCAATACAAAATTCAGCATTTGGCAACTCTTCTGGAAAGATGCAAAGCAGCTTCTTGCTAGCTCTTCTTGATCTGCCCATGCTACTGTAGTTCTGATTAAACTTTCAAACTGACGCATAGCTTAGATTGAATGCAAACAGTGGCACATAATGGGTGGTCCAAAGAGATCTGCGCAAGTAAGCAATGAATGATGTCTGGGATGGATTAAGCCTGTTTGGGAGCATAAATTAAAGTTACATTTATGTTGTAAGATTTGAATCACAATGTTGTGATGTGCAAGCAAGACATTGGGGGCCTCAATGGAGTAAGAGCCTAATGGCTCTGCAACTTTATCCACTGTGAAGCTGCAAAGATCAAAGGGAACTAAGACTGAAAAATGACTTTAAATAATAGCCCCCCATCTGGCCTTTAACATAAGAAAGTGATCAGGTGCTATTGTTAGTTGTAAGTGAATTAGAACCGGGTCTGACCCGGAACACTAAATTCAAACACACTGACCTTGTTGAAAATTTGGATCCAGATCTGAACTGCGTGGCTTGGACACATCTCTGCTAGGAAACTGACATCACTTTCTTCTAAGGCCTGGTCTCCACTACACAGTTAGGTCAGCATAGGCTGCTTGTCTGTGTCAGGCTCTACACTATAGCTCCTGGTGTGGACGCGCACCACCGACCCAAGGAGGGTAGGTCAACTTACATTTTTAGTGCAGACATATCCAAAGTGAGAAAGGCACTTAGTTAAAAATAGTAGGTAGGCCACAATGTTGCAGTCAGAGCACAAAAGGTTGCAAACCTTCCACTAGGGTCAAAGCCCTTCCACTAGAGCTGAAGCCCCAGCAACACTTGTGGTGCTGCCAGGAGCAGCCCTGAGCCACTCAGTGCCTAAATTGTGGCAACAAACATATTCAAACTGGAGGTGGGAACAACTGGGGAAGCACTTCCCTGGCAGCCCAGGAGGGTGTTTCCTGGTTCTTGTAGCTCTAGCTGGCAGCCTTCTTCCTTGGGCAGCCCCCAACACCATCCAACGCCGCCGCCACCAATCTACCACCCTCAGCCTAGGCCTGCGTGTAGCTAAAGTGGCCTCTGCAAGTCTCAAAGACAATCCTGTCGGAGGGGTCTGATCCTCAGCTAGTGCAAATTGACTTGGCTCAATTGACTTCAATGCAGCTCTGCTGCTTTGCACCAGCTGAGGATGTGACAAGTGAATGAAGCAGACATATGGTGTAGAGGTGTGTTGGCAGGATGGGATAACAGTCAAACGAACCGTATTGAGCAGGAAAGTAGATTTCATAGCTCCCTACTTACTCACTAATGCCAGACAATGGTGAATGTGCTATTGCTCCTATTGAGTACATGGGCTGCTGTTCCTTCCAAATGCACACACCCCACTTAGCCATCAGGGCTGGCGGGGTGCAGCGGGGAGCAGATGCTGCATCCTCTCCAAAGATGGCAGAACATGTGGATCTCAACATTGCCTGGAGCACAATGTTTCCCAGAACTCCCATCGTCATGGTGTGTCTGGGCTCCATCTCCAACACAGGGCTGTGGCCATGCGCTCTTCATTTAAATTCCAGCTGTTGCACAGCTGTGAAAATGACTTTTATTAGCTACAAAATCTCAGGCAGTAGTTCTGTGTGCAATGATTAGCTAGCAAAATATTTGCTATGGGATTAAGAGAGCATGAGGAAAATCTCTAGTGAAAGATTCTACTGAGGATGCCAACAGCATGAGGATGTGTATTTGGGATTCATGAAGGAGATGCAAGGCTTTAAAAATAAAGGATATTTGGATCTGATGCTCCACTGTTTTGCCTCTGGTGCAGCAATTTACACCAGTGCAAAATGAGTGAACAGTTGGTGTAAAACACAGCTGAATCAGCATGGTAGAGTTTTACACTCATTTTGCTCTGGTGCAAATGACCACACAAGGTGCAGGGCACTAGAAAATGAGGCTGTCTTGTGTTTTGTTTTCCTGCCTTGCTCCTTTCATGCATACACAAGCCTCCAGTTCCAACAGGGCCCTATGTGCTGGGTTCTAATTAGCATCCCATTCGTCAATCTTTTGAAAAGCTGCCTTAGTCTAGGCATGAACTGACAATCCTGCTGCACTGGCAGTTAAAGTGGGATAGAACCTGGAAAGCAAACTGTCAGAAATAACACACATCACTATTACAACCAATGTTAGCCAATGATACCCTCTGCTGAAGCTGATGCTGTCCTCTCTATACCCACTACCAGACACACAACCTGAATCTTCCCCCCCAATGGACTAGTTGTCTTACACATTTGACTATAGATGTGCTAACTGCTAGTGTTATCATTTATATTAAACCCATATTTATGTTGAGTGGCTTCATCTATTTCCACACAGACATCACACATGGCATTTTATCACTGTTCCCAAACAATCCTCTACTGCTCCAGTGCAGCTGCTTAAAGCTCTCATGTTTTCTCTTCTTGTATTTTACTCCTGCTCTTTCTATTTTGTTCCTTTCATTCTTTGCTTCTTCTGTTCAGTCTATCCCAGTCTGTACTGCTTAATGTGTGTCCCTCTTACCTTCAGTTATTTCCATTCTAGACTCACTTTTCCTACATCCCTGATTTAACTTGTAGCATTTCCTAGCCATTTGTTTGCTTTCCTCTTGTGTGGTATCCTCTGACTCTCTCTATGAAAAACACTCAGTTGTTGCTAGGAATGTTTTGGGATGGAGATGAGCTCTCCTCAGGGCAGAAGAGGTTATCAGTAATCCTAGCTAGGGCAATGTTCACCATAGCTGTCATCTCCCTCTAGCTAATGCTCCTGAAAGCATTTTCTGATTCACCTTCGAAGTCCGGATCCCCTCTGTGAGAGTGACATTGAGTGATCCTGGTCACTGGCCGTCTGGAGAGGGGCTTCTAGCACATCACATTCTAGCTAGGAGATCTAAAGTCTGACTTGCACCTTGTGTAGTGATTAGCCCTTGTTCAGAGTTGATGTACATTGACTGGAGAATTCTGATCTGATAGCATTTATACCATTTTACACCCTGCACAGGTGTGAATGACCACTGGGGCACTGTGGGAATCAAGGCACTATGACATCTTTAATTCATCAGATAAGTTACCTGTATCCAGACAGCTACATGGAGATGCTTTCCTTTCTACTCCCTCTTTCTTTTATGGGTATACAGGAAAAATGGTTCATTTTACAAAAAGACCTGATCTGAAGAGGTCTCACATCTACTCTGCACCCAAGCTTCCAACTCAACCTCAATGAGTGCTCAACTCTAAATCCAAACCAAAGAAAAGATTTGTATGAAATCCTTGCAAAGCCAAGCCACTGAGTCCCACACACTTGTAGAATGTACCACTACGTACCTAACAGGACTTTCAGAGTGAAGCTTTGCTTTCCCACTGTTGGGCTTCTACTGGTAAGAAAAAACTGGTACTGTGAAAAATAACACAGCTGAAAGGAATACAACAACATACACTAGTCCATTAAAGACAGGCTTGAGCAGCAAAGTTCATATACAGATTCAGAGTGTCCTAAGAATCTTAGGGTGCTTTTCTTTTTTCAGAAAATTAGATACAGGAGGGTATTCAGATCCAGCTTTTTGTTTTGGGCCTGTTTCTAGTAATTATGTTGTTTGCTTCACATATTAATTTCACCTGGTTTATAATGGTAATAATGACTGCTTAAAAAAAAAAAAAGGCATTTCCTCAGGGTCAGACAGAGGGCATCCTTCCAAATGCCAAAAACTAGCAGGCACTTTTGGAATTATAGGTGAATATCCCTGTAACCACGCCCTCGCTGGTCCTCTCACAAACTCAGCTGGAGATCAACCAAAATGTATGCACCAGTGCTCTTTTATTGTTTGTGTCAGTTCCCACCACCTGCTAGACACACATTTCTACAGTCTAACACCCCGAGGGACCACTAGCTTCCCCAAGCAGCGGGGATCTAGAGCCACTTGCTCCTCCCTTTCCTGTGTCCCCCCCCTTTCCCCACCACTTCCTCCCAGCCAGCTTTATATAGCCAGCTGACGAATCACACTTGCAGGTGCCTTCCCTCAGGTGATTTGGGCATGGCATCCCCAGCCAGCCCCAACTAATTCCCCTTTCAACTGGGAGCTGGGCCAAAGGGGCCTGGCCTGGATCTCCTAGCCAGCACCCTCCCCTGTTAAGAGCTACAAGGCCAAGTCGCCCTCGGCCTTCTTGCCCCTTGGCCCTTTCATTGTTGACCCAGGGGAACCCATGTGGAGTAGGGCAGTCCTTCACTCATGGCAGGGTGCCCCCGACCACCTCCACAGGTGCTTTTCCACCCCCCTTCCACAGAAGGTACACTGCAGTGGTAGTGGCTGCCCCCATAACTCTGCCTCTGTCTACAGGTCATCACACCAGTCATATGGTGGCAGGGGACCCACCCCCTGCTCCTCCTGTACCTCAGGTAAGGAGCTGGCATTCATCCCCTCCTCCGGTGGGGTCTTTCCTGCCTCAGTTTCCTCTGTGGAGTTCAGGCTTGCAGGGATGTTTAACTGTGATGTAGACATTCAGGCCCAAGCTGCAGCCAGAGCTCTAGGACCCTCCCACCTCATAGGATCCTAGAGCCCAGACTTCAGCCTGAGTTCAAACATCTACACTGCAATTAAACAGCCCCTCAACCAGAGCCCTTTAGCCTGTCAGCTGGCATGGGCCGGCTGCAGTTGTCTAATTGCAGTGTAACGTACCCTCAGAGAGGCCTTTCTTTCTTTGTGCCCAAAGATAAGTAACTTATTTATGTCCTTTTCCAGGTGCAGCTTACTTTTCTGGCCAGCTTACTTGGGATTCAGAGCCAAGACTCCCTCCATTTCCCAGTCCTTTCTGGCCACTTGCTTTGGTGGGAGTCCCTGGTCTCTCTCAGCACCTCAGCCATGATGCAGGAAGTGCGAGCACGGCTATGCAATGAGCAGGGCGGGGCTCTCCCCTCTCCCTGCCCCCAGTATTCTCCGTTATGCCATATTAAGCCGGGTCATATTCTGGCCCTAAATAGATTCTTAAAAGAGTGGGTGGCTTCACACTCCTATACAAGTGGGAGTGGTGATGAGTTAAAGAGAAAGCCTGCACTAGCTTCTGCTCACACCTACCCCAGAGTAAACTGGGAGTAACTCCATTGAAATCAATGGAAATACAACAACATAAAACTGGTGTGAGATTTGAATCAAGCCCACCATCTCTCTCACATTGTTACTTCCCATTTGAGGACAGAATATCATCTGCCAACATAAGGATTTTCACATATACCGTTGTTTCTCTGAGGAAATAATGAAAGGTCACAGCGAATAAATGAAACAAAACTATCTAGAGCCATAGAGGAGGAGGGTGGGGAAGCAGATTTCCACACATTGCTTAACTTCCTGTTTTACAAAGTTCCTTTCTGTGATCTGAGTGCAGATGGAAATTTGCAGGGGTTTATGTGTCAGCAGCCTAAGGCACCCTCAGTACAATGACCTCTTCCTCCCCCAGTATGATACACTGAGCCACAAGGGCAGTAGGTGAGCTGGAGAGTGTGCTGCCTTGGGACTTTTCCAAAGCACAAAAATGCACTTTTGCTGGCTAAGTCAAAATAGGGAGGGAGGGACAGGAAAGGAAGGGAATCCCCTGTCTCAGCAAGTTCCTGATCCCACTTCCGTCAAAGTCAGTGGAAACAATCCCACTAATTTTAGTGGGAACTGGATTGCTCCTTTCATTTATAACTCAGAGCGGTTCATTGCACTACAATAGTGGAGTTTAGGCAGTATCATTTTCTGGGCAAAAGTCTGCCACACTGAGCCAGTTATTAATTATTTGTTATGATAGCACTCAGAGAGCCCCTCTGATATTGTTCTGCGTTGTGTCAGGTGCTGCACAAACAGTAAGGAACCATTCATGCCCCAAAGAGTTATTCCCAGTCTATACAGACATGACAGGAGAAAGGAAATATTATTATCCCTATCTCTCAGACTGCAAACTCAGGCACAGGCAGGTTAAATGATTTTGCTGAAGTCACACAAGAGTCAGGAACTGAATGCTGATCTCTTAAGCCCTCCTCTAGTGCCTTACAAAGACTATTCTTCTCCTCCCCACCAACCCCCTGCATAATAGGGAGACCATCCGTCTAATGAAACAACTGAAAGGAGATCAAGCCAATGGGCAGAAGCTCTCAGTTTCACCAACCAGCAAATAAAATTCTATGGAGATTAACTTTCCGGCTCTAAACACCCATAATTCAAACACGTTGGAAAATACTCCAAGAGCTGCTTCAAATACCCCAAACAAATCAAACTCCTGCAGCCTGGGGGAGGAAAGGGTAAACACAGCTCTAACTATAAACTCTCACAAGGCCACTCTTGGCACAAGCAGTGGGTTGAAACTTCCCCGGCCTTTCATGTCTACACTGAAATTAAAAATCTGCGGCTGGCCTGTGTCAGTTGACTTGGGCTCTTGGGACTAAGGGACTGTTTAACTGTGGAATAGACATTCAGAATTGGGCTGGAGACTGGGCTCTAGGACCCTGTGAGGTGGAAAAGTCCCAGAACTTAAGCTCTAGCCCAAGCCCAACTGTCTGCACAGTTAAACAGCCCCTCAGGGTGTTTAATTGCAGTGTAGACAGACCCTCAGTGGCCCCAGCTGCCAGTATGCACTCATGACTGGAAAATTCTCCTCCCTAACACCTATCTGCAGGTTCCACAGTCTGTAAGGTGCTGCCTTCTAAAAGTAGTGTCCACCTAGTTTTTTGGGTTGTGTAGTCAGGCATTATTTGAATGATCATATGAGCTATAAGAGGTGGGGTTGTTTGAACCTGGAGCTGGGGAAGCTATAGGCTTTTCAGCAATGTACATCACTTCCCAAACATGAATCAGTTTATCCTCAGTGACACTTGGCGATAGGGAAGTATTAGTGATCCCATTTTACAGCTAAGGTCCAATGAAGTTTAGGGCCAGTTTGGCCACCTTCACTTATACTGAATAGTACCTTACTGTGCAGGACCCTCTCTGCTGTCAGTAGAGCCAAGCAAAGAGTAATCAACTACTCAGACATAGGGCTGGCAGAATCAGGCCCTACATGATTTGCATAACATAACAGAAGAAGTTCACAGAGGAGCTGGGACTTGAATCCAGCTTTCCTAAGGTTCAGTCAAGCATCTCAAACACAAGCCCTCCCTCCCATGCCAGGGAGAGAAGCAGCGAGCTGACTTAGACATCATTTACCTCTGTGTGGGTATTAGTACTCCATGTAGAGCTAGAACTGGGAAAGGGACAAACAATATTTTTGGAGGCATAACACTGGATCTTCCCTGGCGCCAATTATACTGTGGAATTTGGTACCATTTGATCCCTGCACTTGCATTAACTATGCATTGTTTGATCATATGAATGATTTTCAGGCAATGCAGTAGTATTCATTGTAGGGATTTTTAACAAAATCAGCCTGTTAGGCTGATGAGCTGATTGAATACAGCTGCTGGCATGGTTTTCTGTGTGAATCTTACAGCAAAGGGACTGATATTGTTAAAACAGTTTCTTCTCTTAAGAGAATAGCAATTTAAAATATGTGGATATAGTCTTTTATATGACTGTGTGCAATAGGAGGATCCACCCCACGCTTGTATGACCACCCATCCCAAAATGGATGGGACAGTCCTGAAATGCAGCATTCAAGTCCCCATGCTGGGCTGAATGACTCTAGGACAGCAAAAATCCCACATTCCCTGCAGTACTACTTTGCAGCTGCCTGAGGCTCAGGGGAGGCACTAACCTCTTCCTGGTGAGGGCGAGGGGTGAGGTGGGTCTTAAGTCTTCACCTGTTCCTGGTTCCTCCTCTGCCTCTTGAGGCCTTGCCCCATAGCAAAGCCAGAGCTGGGCAGCAGTAAGAACTGCCCAGGGTGCCCAGGCTACTGTGGGGAGCTCAGGACCCTCACCAGGAGCTGTGAAACTGATCTGCTGCATGATGTAGGTAAGTCATTTGCCTTTTCTCCAAAATAGGGATAACAACATTTATGTGTCTTTCTAAAATTATTTGAGCTCTACGAATGAGAAGTGCTATGTAACAGCTAAGCATTATTGCAAAGATATTGAAATATTGGAGTTGCTTGGTTACCTGTTGGTTCTCCCAGTACTTGGCTAACCTGCATGCCAATTGGACACAGGGGAGCTGCTATGTTGTAATGGCAATGCATGAAGAATGGTCTCTACAGTGATAATAATCTCAGGAATGGCGTGGAATAAACATTGATATTATGCAGCATCCTTGCTGCCCAAGGTATGATAAAAATCAATGTTTTGTAAAAGTCATATTACTTACATAGTATCAGTGCACCAGCCATTCAGAAGTGATGGAACTGCTGTGACAACGCTCTCTGAAACACCATTTTAAGTGACAGCCCTTCCTGGAGTTGCATAGTTCAACACGTCTTCAAGCAGCTGTTCAGAAGTACAGTCCTGATTTCAGTTTACCCACTTTACTCATGTTTTTCTCCAGCTGTGTATTCAGAAATACTCTGAGTGTGCAGTTCTCTTGCCTTCTTTCAAATAGCTGAAAATCAGGAAAATTCTGGTCTCCACTTAGATCTCCAGTTTGATTTGATAATCAACAGCCTCCACAGTACAAGTATTATTCAATATAAAGAGGCAGAATTAAGCACAAAGTTTGCATAAAACCAAAAGGGAGTGACCGTCTTATAGCATTATACAAGCTCCACCACTCTATCCATGCTGTATGATCGTATATATAAAATATGGAATTGAGATGCAGATGCTTTTAAGGAAGAGCATCTGCACTGTAAATCTACTAAAGCTTTCCAAATGTCCTCTACAATGGTCTCATTGCACCTTAATCAGAATATATTATTTTTGTTTGAAGCCATCTGCAACATGAATGTTATCTAATCTACCTCTATCAATGCAGCATTTTCATTGCAGTGATTCAGAATTTACTCCATTGGGGCTAATTTCTAATTTCATGGTGATGCTGGATTGAAGGGTTGGAGTAAGCAGTTCTTTCCTGATTTATACAGAAGATTATTTAAAGGAGTCCAAAGAACTTGATCTTCTTCAAAGTTGGGCTAGTGTTTTAAGAGTCCATGATATGTGGGGCCAATTCTGGTCTCCCTTGTCTAGTTTAACGTTGTAGTACTTGAGTTATTTCCAATTTACACTATCTTAAATGAAAGCAGAACCCAGCCCTGGTGTAGATTCCTTCCAAGAGCTTGTAATACATTGAACAATTATATTTACAAGTAATAGCAATAATAATAATACCTAGCTCATATCTTAATAACTAGTAAATAAATATTAACCTAATTCACCACCTCTTTGCTCTTTATAATCTGGGGAAGCAAGGTCCCTGCCTGGCATCTGGCATAAATCAGAGCAGCCTCAGGGCTGCTTTAACTTACGGTCAGCTTCCCTTGACCCATGATGGGCCCTGCACAACAGAATAACATGAAGTAGCATGCTCAGACCCTCCTCCCTGCCCCCCAACTTGGGGGGCTGGGAGCAGAGCTGGTGTAGACCTGCTAGGCCAGTTCAACACTAACTCGGGGGCCCTCACACAAGGAGAATTTTCAGAGGGTCATATTTGTCCCTTTTAACACTGCCAGAGTGGCATAAAAGGGCCTGAGAGTAAATCAGAATTGGGCCTAATATCTCTATAACTAGATCTCCTTTTAGAATGGTCTGAAAAAGGGGAAATCTCTGCTTAGCCACAGGCCAGGAACAATAAGAGTAGTGCATGAGTAATAACTCTATACAGAGGCAGGAAGGGAATTTCCTATTAACAGGGATGTCCTTTTATGTCTCTCTCTACAACTATAAGAAAAGAATGAATCTGCGGGAGAGGCTGAGCAACGGGGCTGAGTAGAGCTTTGTTGAACTCCCAGGTACGTGTCTCCAGGCCAGCCTGGGCCTGCCTGGGTGACTGACAAACATTCCATGGCAGGGAGAGTCGATGTTTTCTGCTCTTTCATTCACCACTGAACTTCCTCTAAATTCTCATAAAATAACAAGAGTCAGAGAAGGCTGAGATGTCAGGGATTTCGCAAACTGGCCCTTCAAAAATAAAATCTACTTGCAAGTTTTCAAGGTGAACCAAAGGAAACAAACCAACATAAATAGAGTCATTTAGAAAAAGGATAAAAAATTATCTTGCCGAATAGTTCCCTTCTGCCACGTCAGCCCCTCTGCTCTGCCAATGAACCTCATAGCCACCACAGCAGATGTGGAACTTGAGGAGAGATCGGAAGGAGCAAATAAATCAACATGGATACCTGACTTTAGTCCATCAGTAGATCTTCAACCAGCTAGACCAGGGGTCAGCAACCTTTCAGAAGTGGGGTGCCGAGTCTTCATTTATTCACTCTAATTTAAGGTTCTGCGTGCCAGTAATACATTTTAATATTTTTAGAAGGTCTCTTTCTATACGTCTATAATATAGAACTAAACTATTGTTGTATGTAAAGTAAATAAGGTTTTTAAAATGTTTAAGAAGCTTCATTTAAAATTAAATTAAAATGCAGAGCCCCCTACACCAGTGGCCAGGACCCAGGCAGTGCGAGTGCCACAGAAAATCAGCTCATGTGCTGCCTTTGGCATGCGTACCATAGGTTGCCTACCCCTGAGCTAGACCCTCACAATCCCCTGAGCATACACAGACCAAAAGCCAGGTTGAAAAAGACTAAGGAAATATTAGAAATTAAATTCATACCAGACAATGTGCATTGTCACAAACCTATTTATACCCTTCCCCAAAATGGAAGGTTAGACATGGGGTGGAGATTGTCTTTTAGTTCTGCTTTGTATAATGCCTAGCACAAAAGGTGGTAAATGGTTAGATTTTCAGTGTCAGGAGATTGTTTCCTGAGGAGAGGAAGAACAGCCTGAGGACCTGGCAACTTTGCCTCTTGTAGGAAGACAATCATTTCCATCACTGCACATAACCCAACCACACACAAACCTGCCTTGATTTTACTAGGCATGAGGGAGGTGGGTCTACCTCAAAGGCTCTAGGGCCAGCACTCCGAAAATCTTCAGAATCTCAGTAAACAAAACCACAGGAAATGTACCTAGGAAAGATGCAGTGTTTGGTTCCACCTGACACAGACTTTACTACCGTGGAGCTGCACAATGTAATCTAAACCCATCCTTCTCATCTGTGATGGAGGGGAAATAATGCTCACAGTGAGAAAATGTGGATTCTGTCTCTGAGTAGAGATCATAGGCATGTGCAGCACATTTCATTAGGGTGTAGGGTGACCAGATGTCCCGATTTTGTAGGGACAGTCCTGATTTTTGGGGCTTTTTCTTATATAGGCTCCTATTACCCCCCACTGCCTGTCCTGATTTTTTTAGACTTGCTGACTGGTCACCCTATTAGGGTGTGCACCCAGGGAATTTTCTTTCTTTCTTTTTTTTAAAAGTGTCGCACTCTGCATGCAAAGCCACTCTTTTTTTTGAGACATTAGGGTGTGCCTGGGCGCACCCGGCACACCCTGTGCGCATGCCTATGGTAGAGATAGTCCTGATTTACCAGACTGCTTACAACTTGGAGCGTTACCTCTGATTGGTAGTTCACAGTTGTTATAGTGGAGAAGAAAAAAGCTTCCTAGGCTTCCTCTACAGCCATGACACAGGATTTCAAAGTTTCTCTATGTTATAACTGATTGGCACAATTTTAACCCCGGATGTTCTAACTTTTCTACTTCAGCTTCATTTATCACAAGTTATTTGTATGTCAAGGTTAGCACGCAAAAGGAGGGGGGCATCTAGAAGCTATTTAACTGATGTCTAGTATCAGAGGGGTAGCTGTGTTAGTCTGGGATCTGCAAAAGTGACAAAAAGTCCTGTGGCACCTTATAGACTAACAGACATATTGGAGCATAAGCTATTGTGGGTGAATACATCTCCAATACGTCTGTTAATCTATAAGGTGCCACAGGACTCTTAGTTGCTTTAACTGATGGCTAAGCACAAAAGATTTGCATAATGGTCAATGAGGCTAGCTCTAACATATTCACCAGTTCTATAGTATCCTTCCTTCGAGTAACTGGAATCCAGTCAGATCTATCAATCAGACTGGAAACCTGGTCTTAAGGTT
Organism: Dermatemys mawii; assembly: GCA_007922305.1. Lineage (NCBI taxonomy): Eukaryota > Metazoa > Chordata > Testudines > Dermatemydidae > Dermatemys > Dermatemys mawii. The sequence continues at coordinate 6,870,366 of ML677386.1, read as the reverse complement.
GGTCTGTGCTGCATTTGGATCAGTGCCTTCTTTATTAGTCAACAGAGTGACTCCTTTAAGATTAGCAGCTGTGTTAGTCTGTATCCGTAAATGAGACGAGGAAGACTTTGTAGCACCTTAGAAACTAACCAGTTTATTTCAGCATAAGCTTTCATGGGCTATAGCCCACTTCATCGGATGAATAGAATGGATTCATCCGTTCTCCCACTTCATCGGATGAATAGAATGGATTCATCCATTCTATTCATCCGATAAAGTGGGCTATAGCCCACGAAAGCTTATGCTGAAATAAACTGGTTAGTTTCTAAGGTGCTACAAAGTCTTCCTTGTCTCATTTAGAGTGACTCCTGTCCGCAGTAGCATCTCTGCTGTTCTCATTCCACCACGCTGCTTTTTCACTCTTGCCTGTCTTCATGTTTGCTGCACCACAGACTACAGTCCAGTTGGGTAGCTGGAAGTGCGGAGGGGCTAGAGAAATGTCACCCAAACTCAAAAAATCCATATCACAGAACTGTCTTTACTGTAAACTTAAAAATGGCTGTTTAAAACAAGAACATAACAACCTGCAAGAACACATTTCTGGAGGCCAAACAGCTGAATATTAGCTGACCATTTACTGCTCAAAGACAGACCAATTGTAAACAAAATTGAGGGGGTTGAAGGTGACCCTCCTAAGGAAGGCTATTAAAGTTTATGCTCCTTGTAGCTTGAAAGCCATGAACATTGAAAGAGCCGTCTGTATTAAAGCATGGCTAGGATCATGTTCATTAGCTGGTTGGCTGTAAATACAGACTCCCTTTCCAGCACAAAAGGTAACGCATGTCAGCTCAAACCATCACAAGCAGGTTTGTGTACATATTTACTGTGCTGTTCAGACTGCTGTAATTTGAGGCTGTTGATGCCTCACAAATACGTTCGAAAATGAACTGGCAAGTTCTGGAAAAGAGTGTCAAAAGACAGCTACAGTATTGTACAGTAAAAGTGAGCTACATGCTGCTTTCATACCTGACTGCAGGGCTTTTGATTAGGTACAGGTTTAACCATCCTGAATCAGAATTTTGAATTTGTGACCTTGCATCCAGACAGGATTTTTTTTCTTATTCTTTTCTTTAGGTGCTGGGGAAAGAGTGCTCTGAGCTTTTCACTTGGTATGGTAGTGTCGTAATCCAAGTTATTTCCAGCAGCACTTTTTGCTTGTTTAAAGTTTGGAAGGGAGAAACCCTGGTGCTTTGGGGCATAAAACCACCTCTAGCCAATAGTGGGTTAGGACCTGTCAGCTTAGAGTATCTTCACCAGAAGCACTACAGTGGCCCAACTGCATCAGTGTAGTCCCGCCCTCAGTAGCTGGAGAGGAAGGATTAAAAGGGAATTCTCCGCCCGCCCCCACCTGCCACACTCTGTAAGGGTAGCGGAGGGCTCCTCATTGTAGAAACCAGGACCATAGGACAGCATCCTTCCATCCATCCGTGTATGGAAGAAATTCCTTGCAATAGCTTATGTGACACCAAGAAAAGGTTTTATTTTTTAAAAGCCACAAAAGAAGAATTGCTAGACTAGTCATTTTCAGACTAATGTGCATGGAACACAAATGGTCCCTGGTGTCCTTCCTTTTGGTCCCCAAGATGAAACTAGCAGTGGGATTTTAAAGTGTTGTGAGATAAATGGATCAAGGACCCCTTGAGGTCCCACCTTTGATTCTACAAAAGTCTTCCACGGGGGGGAATAAAAAAGGTGAAAAAGTCAGTGTTAGATATGTGTCTGGTGCTCCTGGGCTCTGATTAACCAAATATTATTTGTTTTAATGACATGAAGTGTCTGTCTCATGTTCCATTGGTAGAATATGTTGTAATTCAATGTGCTGTCAGAACACTGGTACGAACTGGTTTTTGCTAAGGCCTACTGAAATGGGCACACATTGCCATGACGCTACCTATAGGGGCAGCTAAGGATTCCCCTACCGATGAACTCTGATCTCAGTTTTGACCTTGGCCTACCCCTGAATCTCACCCAGGCCCAACCCTACTCTACACTTAGCTATGACCCACATTCCAACCGCTAGGCCTGATGATCAGGGAGCAGTGCCTGACACAGTGCCTTCTGCTATCCCCATCAGTGTCACTGCCCCTTGGGGCACCATTAAAGCCATCAGAAATTAGAGCAGGCACTAACCAGCTCTAAACTGATCCAGGGGCTGGTTCAGCTCCATGGTCTGAGAAAGTGAATAGGTGGCTTAGACTATAGCCACCTTTGCCTCTCCCACCCCAAGCTGCACAAGTTCTGATTGGGGCAAATGTGGATAGAGCCCGTGATCTTGGGCTGTGATTTTGTGTCACTTCAGAGAAGAGAAGAGTCAGTTTAATTGCTAATATTGCAAACACAAGAGGTTCAGGAGCTCACAACATAACCCCCACGAATCTGAAAACTCAGATGCTTACACAGTGAAGGGAGCAGTGGTTTCACACTTAAGAGGAGAGGAGCAGCACAGAAACTAAAAGCCCATAGCATACTTGCACCTCTGAGTCCCCTTTCCCATGTTTCCTTACAAGCCCACTTGTTTTGAGTTCCCCCCAGTGCTAACTTAAGACATGTCTACTTTGTACACTTCTTTCAGCAGCCTGTAGAGAACATATGCACATAGCCCTCCATGCATGTGTATAAATAGCAGCGTGGCTGGTGAGGCATGGCAGAGGTGAGTAGAGTAAAGACAAGCCTGAAGGGTGTGTGTATGCCCCTAAATACATACCCTACATGGCTCTCTTCTCACCCAAGCCATGTCTCCCTGTCTGCACTGCTATTTTTAGCAGTATAGTATTCCATTGGCTCCCTGCAGCTGGAGCCTTTCCCTGCTGTAAGAACAGACTTTCCCAGTGGGAAGGGCTCTGGCAGGGGTGGCAATGGGAAAATCTTGGGTAATTCCCTACTGCAGAGCCTAGTCCCACCACAGGGAAAGACCCAGGCAGTGGGGAAAGTCTCTACCAGCTCCCTGCTGCTGGAGCCTTTCCTCACAGCAGGGAAAGACTATGGCAGTGGGGAAAACCTCTGGTAGGGAGATTTCCCCGCAGTTTCCTCACTGTCGGAGCCTTTCCTCATTGCAGTGAAAGGCTCTAGCAACAAAGGAGCTGCAGAAGACTCTTCTTGCTGCCTCCCAGCTGCTGGAGTCTGTCACTGATATGTTGCGTTTGCTACACACCACGGTAAGGATGCAGCCTGTTTTCTACTGCAGCATGAAGCTACATATATTACTTGCAATCGCCGGTGGTACATAGTGCAGATGTAGCCTTAGTAACTGTAATTTTCTTCCATGTACAGCACTGTATAATTAGTCAGGTGCATCATGGAGTTATTTTGGCTTCCACTGAGGTACTGGCCACTATGGAGGCAAGGCTTCATCTCCTCAGCTAGTGTAAATCAGCATAATTCCATTCCAAGTCAAGAGAGCAATACCAATTTACTAGCTGATGATCTGGCCCAGGATACTTAATCTGATAGGCCAATGGTTTTACCTGGCATGGCAAATCCTGTGATCCTGCTTTCCCCTACTGTGTGCTGCATGACAAATAGCCCCCCTAAGAAGCCAGCCATTCGCAACCCAGTACATGCGTCATTGTTCGGCATTTTGTTTGTTTTGAGACATGGAACAAGCACTGCAGCCCTCGCACATAATTCAGTATTTCAACCTCTGAATGTAGGTAATCTCCATTTGAGGTAGGGCTCTGTCACTCAGAAGTCACAGTTCTGCCAACTGTATAAACAAAACGGCCCCGCTCTTAGTATTCATTAATGGCTCACCCATTATTCCAACTCAAGTAAAACAGGCCTGCAGTGCATAAATCAGTGTTCTGCTGTTCACTGTGTTGAATGGTGACAGAAACCGTTTTTTAAAGAAGACAAAAGCATAGGTCTGAGGGACTCTGCTCACCAAGCCTGTCTCCCCTGGCGGGGTTAAATCAGAGGAGGCTAAAGCCAGCAACCTCTGTTGTTCTGGGTGCTTTGTGCTCTTATATAGGCAACAAAAAGCAAAAATATTGTTAGAGCTAGGGAACAGCACTAGTCTTATTGTAGGAAGCATAAAAACCACAGCTGTGCCTGTGCACACTATATATGGTACGTTATATCAGCCCACCACTTGAAAACATACATAGGCAGTAAATACACACCTGTGAGTGGCTGAGGGAATTGATAAGGAGTGACACAGTCTTTTACATTAAGTCACTTGGCCAAATCCAGCAGTGACCCAAAATCTTTAGGCTAACTCAGTCCAGGGGACAGGTTTTCACAGCACAGAAACCATTATCTCAACTGGCAATATTGCTGGCAATCTCAGCAGAGGTCCAGGATTGAATAGGCAATGGGCACAGAGGCTGGACTAACTACACTGTCATGCGTAAAGGTGACCCCACCACATCAGGGGTGGAGACACGCCGGCAAGGCAATATAGGGAAACCTGCCCTGTTACTGTTGGGGCGTACCAGTTCTGTGGAGAGAGGATTTCAGTCTCCAGACCCATCAGTCAAATGATCAGTGCAAAATGCAAATGCTCTTTTAAACAGGTTTATGTTCCAAAAGTGGAGAGTGCACAACAGAAGCTGCAGGAAATAAAAGAGACACCTAAGAACTTGTAGGGCACACTGGTATTATTTCTTGTAGTTGCTCATCAAGAGAGAAATAATACAGAATAACAGCATGTTGCCATGCTGGATGTTATGTATAGAGGGTTTAGCCAGAGTGGGTCATAATTATAATTCTTAGTACTTAACCAGCTGTTAACCTCAAAAGTACTCTACAGAGGATCATTATCCCTACTTTCCAGGTCAGAAGCTAGGGATAAGTGATTTGTCCAGGGTCACACAGCAAATATGTAGCAAAGCTAGTTAATGAAATCAGATTTCCTGATGGCCAATCCTTGTGTCCGGGCAACCTCTTCTTTTAAATGATAAACTCTACTTCAATGTTCAGTGCTATCAGCCCAGTCTTTTTATCCATACACACTGAAAAGTCAATCTATATTTTGCATTTCTGAATGAAAAGAATTCCACTTGTAGTGGGGCCAGAAATGCTTTTTACCAGGTAAATATTCAGAATATGGCACAGAAACAGAGAGGTGTAATTTTCCTTTAAGCTGAGCCAGATGTTTTTTTTGGCTGTTCTAACTAGCAGTGCAATTGTACATGAACACATTGTCAGTTAGTATAATTGGCAATAAGGTGCCTGGATGTTTCATTCTCAATTGCGAACTCTGTTAGAGCGTGACTGGCAGTTGCAAGACGAGAGAGTGTCATTGCAACAGATGGTCATCGAACACCTGGGTGTACTACTGCTGTACGTCTATGTTAAGTTCATCTACCATAGCTCTCTTGGCCAACGCCCCAGCTGGATATCCGGGCAGCTGTGTAACTCTAGTGAGCGTGGGGCTGCTGTTGTACTGTGCTGGGCCCTCTGACTTCATCCCTTAGCTCAATAGCGATTTTGAGAATTCCTTTTTTAGATTCCTTTTACACTGTATGGTTACATAACTCCCATGCAGAAAGTCGCTGGGGAGCCCATGCATGGTATAAACACGAGAGCGGCTGGTTGGCTCCTCCTTGTGCAGTGCAGCTTGAGGAGTTGCCAAAAGAGTAACATCATCCAACTCTCTGGGGAATCCACAGGATAGTGAGAGATTGTAAGGAAGTCCTGGTCCTTTTAATACTGGCTTAACTCTTGCACTGCTGGCACTTCCCAAGCTACTAGCCAGATGACTGAATAGGGATAAATTAGTTAGACAGACACCCACATGCTCATATTCAGCCGTGAGGTAAGTGGGTGCAGTTCCATGGAAGAGGCATGCCTTCTTATCATCAGGGCAAAACCCAAACAGACGTAGCCTCCTTTTGTGAGTACCACCTGGATCAATCTCTAGCTAGGCGCTTAAAACAGTCTGGCTGGCTGGCTTTCTTATTCCAGGACTGAATTCGGCCTGCTGTCTCCAAAGGGTTAAAAGTCACAATAAGGTCAGTTAAAACATTTCTAGAGTAAATGCTTTTCTTAAGCACTGAGGTTTTTATGTTAATGTTTACCTTAATGTCATGGTGAGTTAGCAACTACCTCTTCCCTGCTATAGGGTCTGCAGACCTCCTGTTGATGTCAAATATGGTGCCACCTTCCCACCAATACATCTGCCTCCAGCAACAGGCTCAGAAATCCCAATATAATTAAATTTCAAATCCCCTTTTCTGTTCATACTGCACATTGTAAGAGATGATTCAGTTATTTTCTGGATGTTCAGGCTTTTGGAGTAAACAAAATAGGGGAAAGTTTTCTTTTAAGCAACTACTTCGGTGAGCCAACCTAACTAGCTCTACCTAATGATTGCCCTCTGTTGGGTGAATCCGTGGCTACCCCTTTTCTGCCTGCTTTGTGTTGCCTCATTAGCGCAACATAGGAGGAGCCAGGGCACTTAAGAGGCCAAAAAACAAAAATAATTTGGCTCTTTAAAGCCTAAAACCAAAATTATTATTTCTTTATTCTCCTTAGCTCTCTAAAGTCCAAAGTAGCCAGACAGCTGGATTAAGTTAAAAATACATCCTGACAAAATTTGTGGAGAAACCTCCCTGTAAATAGTGTTCTTTGCTCTTCAGTTTGAAATAGAACATTATACTTCTCCTTTGGATACTACCCATCTGCTTTTTCCTATTGGCAAGGGAAGGGGGGGGATGTACTCCTTGTTCCTCAGGCAGTGACAAATTAACAATGTCCGTTCCAAAGACGTGCATGGAAAGGGAGTAATTTCCTCATCAAGGGAAACCTCTTTTATTACTTAGAGTGCCTGTCTCTGCCCTGATATTTCATTTTTTCCGATTCACATAATTGTCCATCAACAGCTGTTGATAGCATCCCTCATCTGAATCATCTAAAGTGGGCAGGAAAAGGCTAGGAGGGGAATTCACCTGCCTTTGCTGAAGGTTGGCAGGAACTAATGTATGAAAAGAAACAATTTATTTCCCCAATTAAAAGTGAGAATTGAATCTGCTGATACCAATTTACATTTAAATACCAACTTTGAACCAAAATCATGTGCATTTATGGGTCCTGCAAATATTCACAACTTATGCTGATAAAATCTTCACACAACATGGTGTATTTTATAACTATGTACCTACGGCTTGCTTCGAGCATCATTCACGTACATTCTTTCCAAGGATGAGGTCAAGCATCCTAACTGTTGGACAGGACACTGAAATGGGCATGGAGTTAGGAATCAGGTAGCCAGTTAAGGTACAAGGGAAGTTTTTGGTAGACCCAGTGTAATTACTCTATTTCTACATATGGTTATATTTAAGGAAGGCTTTAACAGTGGGAGACAACTCTTACTGTAAGGTTTAGACTAGAGACACTGCTGGTGCTGTACCTCTATCTACAAATTGTGAACAGCACTGAGCTCAGATGAATGTCATTTACCTGCTAAGGAATCAAGCAGGAGAGCCTACATTTAGATGGTTTTAATTTGGAATTAGCCAAACGTAGACAGAGATTTTATGTAAGGTGATGTCTATAACATGACAGTTGATAGCTGTTCCTCTAGAGCAATATGTTCATCACTAGCCACATGTGGCGAATAGGTTATTCAATTCTGGCTAATACATGAGCAATGCATTGGTGTATTGAAGACAGTAGTACTGGAAGACAGGTTGTGTGCTTTGATATACAGCTTGTTAATATGGCTAGGATATATTTATTTTGTGTTAGTAGTACCTATTCATATTTTTATAATATCTACTTATTTTTGATATTTTAAATGTCATATGTAGTATATATTTTAATCCTTTTTTTATAATGTGCTGAATAAGAAAAATTCAAAACCATAAGTGTGACCAGCATCAAATTTCTATTGGACGCCACTCCTCTAGAGCTTAAAGTCATTTGTGTAGTTTCTTATGACATTCTGGTTCTTCACTATGCCTTAGTTGGACTTTGTGATCTGACTCAAGTATCTGCAGATATCTTTGCTTTTTAAGGTAATCTGGAAATAGGTGGAACTGAAGAATGGATTAAATCCCACTCTCCTTGAGATTACACCAGTAACACTGAGGTAAATTGTCCAAACAAGCTCCCACGGACTTTAGTTGTGACTCTGAGTGCTCAGCACTTCTGCAGATCAGACCCCAGAATCTCAAATCAGGCACTCAGAAAATGAGGTACACACAATTAATGACCATGTATGAACACTGGTTAAGCGACTAGACTAGCAACACATAGGAGTTCTGTGGCAGAGGCAGGGATCGAATGATATTCTCCAGAACAGTGTTCAACTGCCTTAATGATGAGACCATCCCTTCTCTTCCTGCAATTCCCTTATGACTTTTAGCTTCTGCAATAGGGGTCCTATACACAAGTCTCTTTTGCTACTTAGTCATGATTCTCCCCCAGAACTGGTGCATCTAGTGCACTGAACGAAACAGGGGCCCTGTGAAAGACAATAATATATGATAATGGAATTAGAGACTGTAACTTATAGATCCATCACAGAGACTTCTGCCACGTAAGCTAATGGAGTAGTACATGATAGCACTAGTAGGTTGTCGTCTTTGTTTGCAGACCAGCACTAGAGGGGGATGAGACACTCAGTTTGGGTGGGTTTCACAAATACTTGAGGACAGTAGAGGAATGGTGAGACTCAGCAATCCTGGGTTGTATTCCAGATGCTGGATGGAAGAGTTCTGTAGTGGGCACAAACTCTTCTGTACATTGACCCGCTCCAAATGACCCTTTCTGCTTCAACCTGTCCCTGGTCCGCTCCTGGCCTATATTTTCTCCACCCCTGACTCCCCATCCCAATCTCATTCTCATCACCTAGCCAGTCTCCATTCCCCAGACTTCTCGGCCCAGTCTCAAGGAACCGCTGGGCTTGAGTTGAAGAATACCTGTCCAGAGATGACTATCATGAAGTGGACAAAAGCTTCCCACTATCCTGGAATAAGGTAACTTAGACCTCTATCTGTTCCATCTTATCTTTTTTATTATCTCTCATATGTATATAGTCAGAAACTGTAAGTGACTATGATTCTGTGTGAACATTAATAAATAAAGGTGAAAATTGATTAAGGCTAAATTGGGTGAAGTCATGCCTCAGTTTCCCATCTTACAGCCAGATAAGACCTCTGGAGAAAACCTTTGAACCCTGTGGCAGGCTGTAAGATTTGCAGCATGGTAAAGACCCCTGTGGGTTGATCAGAAGTGGCCCCTAGCATTTGCCCTGGTTCCCAGCCTATGGATGTTGCTGTTTCAGCATAATGCCTGCCTGCACAGTCAGGGATTTTATTTTAGATGACATGAATATTCGTATTTCTATCCTAACAGGCCTGAGAGGTGCTGAGCATCTGCAGTTCCCAGTGAAGTCAATGGGAGTTGCAGGTTCTCAGGTAGACCCAGCCCAGTATGCATGCCAGGCATGTTATTATGAGATAAAAAATACTGAGGAAGAACTCAGGCTCTCACTAAAGCATAATAAGCAGTAATCAGGGAAATACAAAGGCTGAATGATAGCAAGCAGTTCATTATCTTTTTAAGAAAAGGATCTGGTTGGCTCATGTTGCTATGTACAGATCTCAGGTGAACAAGATCTAAAGTTGCCTGGGTGAAACATTACAAACTACATGTATTTTGCCCTTGCTGCTTTGGTTACAAGGAAAAGCAAAGGTTTGCAAAGTGACTTTTAAAAAATCTTGTCTGCCTAAAGAAAGACAGGCAGGAGAGATATGAAATATGCCCTGGGTTTATTTGTTCCTTTGTCATGATAATATGCAGGCAGCTTTTAAAGCTTCTCACCTTATAGCTATTCTAATATGGCAAAGAGAAACCAACCTGAAGGTAGCCTAGGTAACTTTTCCAAAGAAATATGCCATATTGCCATTATATATAGTTAATCGGTAGGCTACAACTCATTAAAGCACCTTCTACTTTGACTGTGCTCAGACCATCTGTTTAAAGTACATACACAGAACTGAGAAAACACACAAAAGGCCAGACACATTTTAAGAAGTAGAACTATAGACATAAAATGCATTTGACCTTTTGTTTTGGGGTTTTTATTTCAAACTCTCATTCTAGAGCCAGAGTTTCTTGAACGCTTTCTTAGCAATCGTCCATCCTTCCCCTTGTGCAGCAAAAAAATGGGCACATAAGTCTTCAAAGGAAAAAGTGGGATAATACACCCTCCCCCCCCCCCAACCCGCCTAGGAGTGGATTTTGATAGCACTGACATTTTTGACAACTGGAGCAGCTTAATTTATTTTTCTAACTTAGTTCCTGGGTGTAGAAATATATTGGATTAGAAGGACAATACCTTATTAATATTTGGGTGTATTCCTGACAGTGACTGTTCAATTATATTAACAGCTTCCTGGCACATGCACATGCGCGCGCGCGCACACACACACACACACACAAACAACAGCGGGTAATGTCTTAGGTTTTCCTGGTGCAACCATGATGTCCCACATATGGCGGATAGTTTCAGTGCCTCTGATCGTTTTAATGACACCAGGGGCTTGTTCCAGGTTCAGTACCTCTGGCGAGGTGGCTGGTGAGTTGTCTGGTTTCCCTCTGCATATGCCCTATTCCATCCTTCACTCACCTACTTCTGTTGCCACCGTAACTTCCCATTAATTCTCTGCTGCTGTTGGTATCAGCTATGCCTGGACTGGGTCTGAACGCTCTGCTTCTCTCCCTGCTGATCACTTCTTCCCTGCACTGGCCTGGCTTGCATACTGTGGATTACTTGTGCAATCTGGGAGGCTCAGCAATGCAGAGCATAGCAGAGTTGTAAGTGTAAGGAAAAAGCAGCAGGCGGATTGGCGGTTCATTGGGGCCCAGCATAGGCCCAGCCAGTCCCAGCAACAGCAGAAAATGAGTGAGATGTTGCAATGACATCAGGAAAAAATATGGCAAAACAGCCACCGTAGCAGCTAGCCTAGTAGTCTTTTAAGGTGGGCGGTGTGGGGAATAGATAAGTTATGTGGGACAAAGAAGTAACTGGGAGAGTGAGATGGAGAAGAAAAGTTTGGACATAGAGAAAAAAGACTGGGACACTGTGGTAGAAGAAAAATACTTGCTCATCCCCGGCTATCAAAACCCTGCACTTCAATCCCATTTTTGGTGGCAGGTACCTCAGGTTTGCTTTCTAAATATCTGGTCACACTAGGTTCTCCACATGTTCATGGATTCATAGATTCTGTGGCCAGAAGAGACCACTGTGATCAGCTAGTCTGACCTCCTGTATAGCACAGGCCATAGAACTTCCCAAAAATTATTCCTAGAGCACATCTGTTAGAAAAACATCCAGTCTTGATTTAAAAATTGTCACTGATGGAGAATCCACCATGACCCTGGTCAAATTGTTCCAATGGTTAACTGCACTCACTGCTAAAATATTTACACCTTATTTCCAGTCTGAATTTGTCTAGCTTTAGCTTCCAGGCATTGAGTCATGCTATATCTTTCTTGCTAGACTGAAGAGCCCAATATTAAATATTTGTTCTCCATATAGGTACTTACAGACTATAATCAAGTCCCCCCATTAACCATCTTTTGTTAAGGCAAATAGATTGAGCTCCTTAAGTCTATTCTATAAGGCAGGTTTTCTAACTCTTTAATCATTCTCATAGCTCTTCTTTAAACACTTTCCAATTTATCAACAGATTTTTGAATTGTGGGCACCAGAGCTGGACACGGTATTCCAGCAGCTGTGGCGCCAGTGCCAGATACAGAGGTAAAATAACCCCTCTACTCTAGATCCCCCTGTTTACGCTTCCCAGGATCACATTAGCTCTTGTGGCCACTGCGTCACACTGGGAGCTCATGTCTGAGAGCTAGGTCTGCAGAGAAGGACCTAGGGATTATTGGATGAGAAGTGGTTATGAGTCAACAGTGTGCCCTTGTTCCAAGAAGGCTAACTGTTGGACTAAATTGATAACTGTTATATTTCTCATATGACAAATGTAAGAAAGAATGATTCCACAGCAGACCCAGAATTTGGCCTGACCATTAGAAAGGAATATGATTCTGTTTTGATTGAAATTGCCTGTCATTTTACAAGATCAGTGTTAATTGTAGAAGCACATCCAGAGACTAAGAGATAGTTACAACTTTCTTTTCCTAAACTCCAGAATAAGATTTGTGAACCCCCCATTCTTGCCTGCTTATCTTGTTTGTTTCCTTTTACATATAACAAGTGGGATGAATAGACTTATTGAAGTCTGCTATGTCCCACTGATTTTAGAATGGTTATGTTAAAAGATGTGTAGGTACTTAAAATGCAGGTGTGACAGGATATATGTTGGAGTGTAACTGTATGTATATATGACTGAATGAGGAATAAAAGACTACTCTGAGAGACTGTTTGTGTGAATGAGGAATGCATGCATCAGGCAAAGATAAGGTGTGAAGACCATTGTTATAGCCAAATGATCAAAGAAGACGAAGTGAAGAGATTTGACACCAGAACCATCAACGAACATCAGTAATGAAGGAAAGGCAAGTTGATGACCCTGAAGTGGAGGCTGGCACCCCTAAAGACAAGTGATTAAATCAATCCAGGACAGGAGGACACCAATTAAGGAGTAACCTGTCACAAACTGACACAGAAAAATCCATAGACTTCAGTGAAGAAAAAAGACTATAAAAATGGGGTGCTTTGCCATGGGACTTTGCCTTCTCCCTTATAAAAGATCCTGTGTGCTTTTTATGAGCATAACATAATGGCATTTGGGGCTCTGTAAGTAGGGGCATTGCCAGTAGGTCGAGGGACGTGATCATTTCCCTGTATTCAGTATTGGTGAGGCCTCATCTGGAGTACTGTGTCCGGTTTTGAGCCCCACACTACAAGAAGAATGTGGACAAGTTGGAAACAGTCCGGTGGAGGGCAACAAAAATGATTAGGGGGCTGGAGCACATGACTTATGAGGAGAGGTTGAGGGAACTGGGATTATTTAGTCTGCAGAAGAAAAGAATGAGGGGGGATTTGATAGCTGCTTTCAACTACCTGAAAGGGGGATCCAAAGAGGAGGGATCTAGACTGTTCTCAGTGGTAGCAAATGGCAGAACAAGGAGTAATGGTCTCAAGTTGCAGTGGGGGGAGATTTAGGTTGGATATTAGGAAAAACTATTTCACTAGGAGGATGGGATGGTGAAGCACTGGAATGGGTTACCTAGAGGGTGGTGGAATCTCCTTCCTTAGAGGTTTTTAAGATCAGGCTTGATAAAGCCCTGGCCGGGATGACTTAATTGAGGATTGATCCTACTTTGAGCAGGGGATTGGTCTAGATGATCTCTTGAGGTCCCTTCCAACCCTGATATTCTATGATTCTGTGATTCAGCTGATTATCTGCCATGACCCCCAGATCTTTTCCAGAGTCACTGCTTCCCAGGACAGAGGTTGATTGAAACATGTCAAGTTTTGCTAAATGGGTTTTTCCCTTCTGCAAGATTTTCTGTGGGAGCGATTGATATGACTCTGTGCCTTCATCAGTTAGTCCCCAAACATTATCGAGTGTGGCATTCCTAAGCAAGAAAAAGTGGCCCTTTCATGGACATAGAACATCTCTTGTAAGCTGAGAAGACTAATATCATAGATAATTAAGGCGTATTGCTTTGCTAGAACCAGAAATTGTACTTTTTAAACAAGAAAAAAGTAAAAGATGCAAAGATGAGTTTTAGGATCTGATATTTTAAGATTTGGAGCTAATTTAGGCTGATAAACACCATACAGGATCAGGCCTGTCAACTCAAAACAAGATTATTTGGAGAGCACCAGATATATGGTAGCATCTAGGGGAAAACTGCCGCTATAAACTTCCATGTTTAAAGGATCACGGATATTTAGACTGCAGAACTAGTTCACTTCTGACAAACTTCTTTCACTTAGAACATTTTTCAAAGTCATGTGAAGCATTAGAAAACACAGGCATCTCCATTTCCTAATCCCTCTGAGCTCTCCAATGAGTTGGTTATGAGTCCCCCTCGAACTTCTTGCTCTTGAAGGATGATGTTTAAGGGGCAAAGTACCAGCTATTGCATTTGCATTGCCAATACTGGACAAATGAGAGACTGTATGGACAACATATTTGAACAATTCAGAGTTTATGAACAGGGAACCTGAGGTTGACATTTTGACAAGATTAGTAAAAACAAAATAGGTCTGAGACATGCCAAAGCAACATAGAGAGCAATGCCAAAGACGTTTCTGATCCAAAGTTGATTGACTGTCTGTAGCTGATGGACGATAGCCAGGTGGATTGGCAGAATGGCTAAAAACATAAACAAGTCTTTCAAGTTCTGTTAATGACTACTCCCTAGGCTTACTTTTTAGTCCTCGTTGCCATCCATCCACTCAGAAGTATGCCAGGGATATGTGTGTCCATTTGGGAGTTAACTCATGCTGTGTGGAATTGCAAATGCCGACATTTGTAAAATTCCCTGACAGCATCAAAATGCCCTGCCAACACTGAGGGACTTCAAGGGAAAAAACAGTAGAGCCTTTTCCTAAATCATGTGCATCACTCTTCCTTATTCTTATAATTTATTTTTTGTATTAAAGTAACCACCAAATTCTCCAGCTGAGTTTGGGGCTTCATTGTGTTAGGCATAGTAAGAGCCTGTCTGTGCCCCAGAGAGCTTACTATCTAAATACACAAGACAGACAATGGGTAGGTGAAAGGAAATGTTCTTATTCCCATATCACAGGTGAGGAACTGGGGCACAGAGACACCAAGTGATTTGGCCAAAGTCTTGTGGAAAATCTGCTACAAAGTCTGGAATCAAACCCAGATCTACTAAGTCATAGTCTCTTAGACAGCTTTTCTCTCTTTTCCTTCATTATCTTTTCATGTGCTTTTTGTGGCATGCTAATGTTTAGAAACAAGTACGGCAGAAGATGTCATCCTGACATGGCCAGCTGTACGGAAAAAGAGACCCTGCTAGAGAGAGGTTATCAGATTAACTGGTTGCTTAATTTAGCAGCCAATTTTGCCATTTGAGGAAAAAGGAAGGTATCTTTATGGATCAAGAGAGCACATTGAGGAGATGTGTTCCCTAACCTGTGTTTTAATTTATTCATGCTCTTTTTTCTTCTGCCCTCTGCGTAGATACAACTGTTTATCTCATATTTATGGACCATCTGCAGCTGTGGTTTTAAAATAGATTTTGAAATTATTTTGCTTGTAAATCAGAAAGTTGGCCTCCCAAACAGAGTAGTTTAGGTTGGATTTGTTTTTATCAGTAAAAACAACGCATGCATACTCAAATGTTATCCAAAAGACCACAAAATTACTGGGCAAAACGCAGTGAGAATTTCTTCATAAAGTTGTATAAAATTAAATATTATTAAATAGGGTAAAATAGGAAGCATGCACTGAATTGACCTTGAAGAAAACTCTGGATAGAGGCCAGTGGAGATTTGGGAGCCAAATTCACTCCTGAAGAAATTCCACTGAGGTCTATGGAAGGATGAATGACCACGGATAAATTTGACCTAATGCATCTACACATTATATCATTTATCTTTCTGTAGAATGACCAGACAGCAAGTGTGAAAAATCTGGACAGGGGATGGGGTAGATAGGTGCCTATATAAGACAAAGTCCCAAATATCAGGACTGTCCCTATAAAATCGGGATATCTGATCATCCTATCTTTTTGTGACAAAGAGAGCCACAGTATATGCTACCTAAGACTTTAATTAAACTCCTCAGCCACTTAATACCACCTGAGGCTGTGATCATATGAAAGCTCAAAGTGAGCAGAGTTGGCCTTGGTATCTCACTGGGCTTCAGAGACACAGCCCCAAGGAACACCTAGGGGAAGAAAAGCTTTTACGAGTGACACCACCATGACAATGTCGAGATAGGCAGGCTAATATCACATAGCACCTATAGTATTTGCATCAGTAAGTGTCAAAGCACTTTGAGTATCATCATCTTCATTTCACCTACAGGAAAATAAGGCAGAGAGAGGTTAGTTTGCTGAACATCACACAACAAGACAGGAGGAGCTGGGAGGCCTCCTGCCTCTCTGTCCTGTGACCTATCCAAGAAACAGGCTGCCTCTGCGAGTACTTGAGAAAGAATTTGCCCACGAAACCAAACTAATCCATCTATTCCGGCCAAAAGTGCCACGAGATCTTTACTGACAATAGGCCACTGAGGAAGAGTCACATTGCTCCAAAGGGAGTTGTTCAAGAAGCAATAAAGCCAGAAGGCACAATCCCTCACCAAGTTCCCTGACATGCAGGGCATACATGAACCTACCCCTTGGGATGGAGCAGTGTGCTCCCCTCTCTGCAGTCAGTAAACTTTGTTGGGCACATAGCTACATCCTTTTGTGGGGAATCTGTGCCCCCAATGGCATAGGGAGGAAATAGACTGTGATTATTCCTGGTCCTGGTGCAGAATATGCAATAAAGGGGAAAGTCTCCTTGCACCCTCTCCACTACACCCATGTGCAATGGTCCATAGATTCATAGATTCCGAGGCCAGAAGGTACCATTGTGATCATCGGGTCTGACCTCCTCTATAACATTGACCATAGAACTT